>JABASP010003274.1:0-14822 GCA_019776565.1 Sminthurinus signatus
TATGTTGTATTCCTTGTCGTTGTCGCTGTCTGTCCGTCTGGGATTTGAGTATGAGTAAACTCAGTGTAGAAAAGCGGAAACAAAGGATTTGACCGCCGTAATAGAATTATTCCGCCTTATATTATTATATCTGCAGTTTATGTATAAAACAATGTACTGCAAATTGCAAAGGACATACACAGTAGAAGTATACGTAACATTTTCGCTTGAATCAGCATGACTACTCGGACCACGAGACTTTCATCATCTGAAATGTATGTACAATATGTACAATGTACAATGTGTAATGCATTTCATGAATAAATAAATAAATAAGTAAATAGATGGGATTTTTTCTTGCCTGGAATTTTATATACTTACTTATTTAGAATAAAAGATACTCTGTATTTTAAATTACACATCAGCCATCAGATCTCTTCGTAGCTTTTACAGGGTAAAATATTCAGAATCCTGAAGCCTATAAAAATAAAAGCAATGGAAATTGGAAATTTGTTTTTAGTAAGCTTTTGGCTACCAAAAAAAATCCACAAATATAAATTATAAATTATATATGTGCTTTTAAAAGGGGATTGAGGATTTAGAATTCGGACAATGCCAAATTTTCGTGTAATGAGAATGAATTTTTGCGCGTCTCCATTTCCATGTAAAGCTCCAAAAGCTTTTGGTTTACGTCTAGTAAAGCTTCAAAAAGAACGAGGAAAGATCGAGGAGTCCGTTGGACTTTTCTACGGATTTTTACTCTCCGCTTTCACTGTATGTAAAAACATGGAAGATTACGGGTCGGTAATCTAAATTTAAAATCCTCTCAGCTTCCAAATGAATTCTCTTTCAAGTGGACTCTACTACACCAGTGCTTCCACCAGTTTCAATTTTAGTTCCAGTTCTAGCATCATTTCACACTGACACTCAAACATTCAAGTACATTCATGCAACTTGGATGTAAAAATATAGAGAATGTAAATTTTAGACATTTATTCGCTCGCATATATTAAACTTTGTATTTCACATTCATACCCCTTAGAAAGTATTAAAAATATAGTAAATTCCATGGAGAAACTCTTTTCACCTCTTCTCCTTTTCATCTTTCTGCATTTTACATGCACAGGCATTTATTACACATGGCACATGGTAAATCCTAAAAGACACGAGAAAGATAATATATGACCTGTAATAAAGAAAAAAATCATTGTAAACTTGTAAGAATATCTGTAGCCTGTAGCTATAAATAAAAATTCAAAATTCAGAACGAAATGAAACACGAGGAATCGGTGAAATTGTTGGAAAGAGAGAGAGGGAGCGAGATGAAGAAGTAAAAGAAAAAGAAAACAAAAGTGTGAGTGAAAAATAAAGAAAGCTGTATACTGTAAACAGTATTTGCTACTCTACATTCTGCAGTATGCATCATATCTGTATTACATAATATTATATAATAAATTACACGTTAGGTTGCAAGCTGGAAATAAAAATTGTCCAACATACAACATTGCATTGTATATTTTATTCTAGCACTGCCTGTATATTGTGTATGCCATTGCCTCATAGGTATGAGTCTTAAGACTGTCAGAAGGAATTTTGAAGGAGGCTGAATGGAACGTGGAGGAAAGATATGAAAAGTATGCTTGTGTATAACACTTTTGTTGGAGAAAATGAAAGAGAAAGAGAGAGAGAGAGAGAGAGAAAGAGATCCGAAGTACAGTTCACCAGTGCAATCCAGTCAGCGCATGGAGTATGGAGAATTTTTCCACAAAAAAGACAAGTACGAGCATAGAAGTATAGAGAAGACGGAATACGGAATTTATACACGGCAATAAGAGTCATATCAAAAGATAGAGAAGAAAAAAGGAGGAAGAAACTGCACAGCTCATATCTCAGCACTAAAGAACAGCGAATGAATACAGAATACAGAGTACAGAAAACATATCATAGAACATTGAACATAGAGCTACTTGCTCAACTGTGTGTAGACTGTAGACTGTAGACCTCTCTCTTTCTTTTTCTCGTACACTGCAGCTCCAACGTTAACTCTGACTCTAAGTCTGACTCTGGTTCTGACTCTGACTCCAGCTCAAACTCCTGTTTCAGTTCACGCTCATTTCGTTAGTGAAAGTGCTCAAAAGAGCTCTCGTCTTTCTCCGCTCCACCACCACCAGCACCAGAATAACTAGGAATAGGAATAGGAATACCGACGTCAATGTACTCACAAAAGCTAGTTGTGCAACGCCAATCTACCATTTACTTGTGTATGTGTAACTACTACTACTAGTACCAGCAGTAAACGTGTGTACAGTGTACAATTTACAGTGGTGACGGCGGAAGTGAATTTCAGTCAATCCTATTTTATTGTGTGAACTACTGTGTGAGAAGCTAAGACTATTTTATTAACATTATCCCACATTCTCTCTGTATGTCTCTGTAGACTGTAGACAGAGACAGAGACAGACTAAAGAAGTTTGCACAGTGCAGTGTAGAGAAAGAAAAGAAAACATAAAGAGAGAGAGAGAACAGGAAATTGGACAAGAATTCAAAATATATACAATATACACACTTTGTTTTATTCTCCCTGGCTCGCTGACCGATTCCAATTCTACAGTCTACAGTCTAGAGTCTAGAGTGTGTACTTTTGTTTTTTCAATCGATCCAATTCAAAGTTGATTTTGAATTCAAATTTGTGCTTGTATTTCCCATCTCATATCTTGTGTATCTAGTTTGTACTTTGTACTTTGTATTTTCTTTGGAGTGCATATTTGGAGTTTGGAGTACCTATATTCAAATCTTGCATCTTCAACCTTCAATCGTCAATCGTCATGAAAGTAAACGAGTTGGAAGGAATTTGAAATCCAAACAAGATCTAACAGCCAAATTCTAGTGTTGAAAATTGGACGAGTGAAAATACTTGAATTTGAATTTGAATCCATTCTTTGAAAAGAGATCATAGCCATCTTGTCGATTTCTTCTTCAGACAAGCTTTACACAACAAAACAAAACAAGTATCAAACATCAAATAAACATTCTGAGACGTTCTGAGACTCCTCAAGACAAGAAACCCCTTAGAAATTGA
Organism: Sminthurinus signatus; assembly: GCA_019776565.1. NCBI lineage: Eukaryota > Metazoa > Arthropoda > Collembola > Symphypleona > Katiannidae > Sminthurinus > Sminthurinus signatus. The sequence goes on from JABASP010003274.1 coordinate 3,059, forward strand.
AGAGGAGTAAAACACAGGGAATAGCAACTATTCTAACTCCAACTCCAACTCCGATTCCGACTCCAGAGAAAACCAATCCAATTGAATGAAACAAAATTTCCATTGAAGAGTTCAGTGGGCGGAGAATATACAAAAAGATAAAAAGATAAACACAGATATTTTCTTTTCCTAGGTATTCATTTTGATATTCATCCTTTCTTTCAAGTTGTCCTTTTCAAGTTGGAAGATCAAGTTGTCAAAACTGAAAATATTCCCACAGGTTCAGCTCTTCGATCCGATTCTTGTCAAGAGTCAAAACTCAAAACTCAAAATTAAATTTGTTCTATTTTTTCTTGCTCGTAAAAATTTGTGAGTTTATATTTCCAGTTCCAATTCCAGCTTTAGTTCCAAGTTCACAGGCAAAGTCAGCCTCTACTTTTACTCGTCTCGTACTGGTCTAGAAAGTGAAAAAGTGAAGGAATTTATCGCATTGCAGAAAAAAAAACTTTCAACTCAACTAAAGTCAAGTACAAATTCTGTGTAGAGTGCAAACTGCAAACTACAAGCTACAGACTACAGACTACAGACAGAGTAGAGACTAGAGAAAATGTAATGTGACTTGTATCGCCATCAGCATCCAGATCACCATCAGCGGTACGTCCGTTTCCTTTTACGCTCTCCGTTTTAGAAAGTGTGTGCCGTGGAATCGTAACATATGTTGGAAAAAACGTGGTCACACACACCATCACACACAGAAACATGTAAAATGAACAGTCGGCTGTAGAAAAGGAAAAAACTTGAAAAGTCTCTCCCATACACAGGCAAAAGCAAAAGAACGCTACAGTTTAGTTTGAAACTGTGTACTAAATCCGTTGTCCCAACTTTTAAACTTTTCCACCCACATTTAAACCAGAAATCCGAATCCAAATCCAAAACAAATAACATAAGAGAACAATGCTAGTCAAAGTGATGCTGGTAAAAGGAGACGGTACAATTAAAGGAAAGAGGGAACTTCAGATTCAAAATCATGTTCAAAGTTTTGTGACAAGGAGCAACGAGGAAAAAGAGGCTGTGGAACATCCTGTAGCCGTTTAATACAGACTCCAAAATCTGCAACTGAATCTGAATCTGCAGGATCAGCACAAGCCACGTGATAATTAACTCAGAAATTCAGGGTTCATCAACTCTCTTCGCCTCTTGAAGAAACACAACAATTTAATAATCAATACTATTCATTGTTCGTTTAACTGTACAACTAGATCTAGAGGATCTGAATTTGTAAAATAATTGGAATTTACATTATCCACGCACCTTTTCACATTCAAAAATAATTCTATAATTGACAAGGGAGACATAAGGAAGAAGTAAAAAAGAGGGAAGGATCAAAATTTCCAATTCGAGCTTGACTTGTTCATTTCCTCATCGTTATCACCAGCATCAGCATCAATAATTATGATTTTCACTGCATTACCTCCGATAATTGAACTCGTGACAGTCGTTGGGGCTCTCGCCACCGCTTTCATCACCGTCACTCTACTCGTAAGCCTTTCCTTTATCCTAGTCTAGTCTGTGCCCATGATATGAAATACAATACAATATAATATAGCATTTGAGCATTGTGTATACTTTTACGTTGTCGACATATTGTCTATGTGTTTGGTATAGTATTTTATCATATCAGTTTGATGTATTTTTATGTTTATATTTTTCGCCTGAGTCTTTTTGTTCCATGTATCGAACGATTTTTGTCGGTTGTCTGCGTCTGTCGTCTCCCTGTCTACTTACTATACTTTATACTTACTGCTTACTGTTCGCATTAGGCTAGGAAAACGTATGATTTCATCTTGTAATATATTTTACAGATCAGATCGGATTGGATTATTTGACTTTGAAGTCAAGCTCGTATTGGTTCTTTCATATATTCATATTCATATTTCTGTTCGTATTCGTACTTGTATGCGTGCATGTGTCAAAAAAGTGGTGTATTAAGCCATTTTATGGCAGGCTCGCGAGTAGAATTCTGATCCGTGTATCGATTGCAGTCAGAAATGTAAGCATGAGGAATGAAACATGAATTCATCATTATCGTTATATTTACACACATCTGCAGTTGTACCTTTTACCTCTTTTAACGGGTTAATTCACAGCTCTGAGATCTGAGCACTGTTCACTGTTTGTGCTGTGCGTGTTTTTATGTTTCATGTTTCATGGTTTTGTTTACAAAAGGTTTCTTTCGTCATTTAACTTGATTAGGAGTTACAAGGTCTATTACGGGTGGAAAACCTGGAATTAGAGGAAACATGCAAAAAAAACCAAGCAAAACAAAACAAAAATTTTGCATGTTGAGTGTTGAGTTTTAGATAGATATAGCATTTAGCATCCGTATAGTTAGATTTAGGCTTGAGCATGACATGGCATTTAGAATTTAGAATTTAGAATACAGAACATGAAAAATAGAAAGCACCTTCTTTTCTCTGTGGGTATTTATTTTCCTGTCATTACAGGCTCATTTACATTTGCTTTTGAAGTTGCTATGAATATTCAAATCCAGGCCAAAACCATGTATATGAATAAATTTCAGCTTTTCCATTTTAAACAAGATTATTCCTTTTGTACAAGGTACAAAAACCAAAACCAAAGTCAAATTTGAATTGATGTGTAGTGTGTAATAATGCAATACAAAACACAATGTAAGTATACATGTAATACAACTTAACGTCTACATTCTGCATTTTGAATCTCAATTTCCAACTGAATGAAATTAAGTTACAAAAGTTGGGAAATTTACTACATGCACATTTTATTTTTAGTGTGGTGAAATGAGGTGGAAATTAAACCACGGGAGTGCTACATGTTCAATGTTCAGTGTTCAGTGATCATTAAACAAACCTGAAACATATGCGCAAAATTATAATAGTTAAGGGGTAAGAGCATATGTATGGAAAAGAGAAAAGTATGCACTAGCTTGATAAGAAGAGAGAATGGAGAGGAGGTAAAAGGTACTTTTACAAAGTTGACTTTCACCATACTTTCTCCAAGTTCTCACACTTCTCCATTCTCCAGCAGCTAAGCAGTTTTAATAGTTACTACATAGATGCATATATGCATGTGCATATGTTTATATGAGTAGAAGGAAAAGGAAAAGAAGTGAAAACTTTCCAAAGTACATTACATATAATATATGAGTATAAACGATAAGCATGGTTGGTTTGGTGTGAGGAACTGAGAACTGGCAACTGGCTCAAGATTCAAGATCCGTGTGTATTATGAGGATAACTTTAAAAGTTTATGAACAATGAACAATTCGCGTGCTCTCATAACTATTTAACTCATGTATTTATACATTATACGTAAACGTAAACGTATGTGCGAATGAATGAGAGAGAGAGAAAGCATAAGGAAAAGTCTCTTGTTTTCCTGCACGAATCAAAATTACGACATACTTTCTCTCTCCTACTAAATTTAGTGTAGGCTGTAAGCTTTGTGCTGTATATTGTTTGTTGTGTGCTGGAGGGTTGGGGCAACTTTATTAGAAAAAGAGTTATTAAGTAAAGATTATGGGTTTGGTTTTACTTTGTTTTGTTTTACTTGGACTTGACGCTTGTTCAGTCGGTGGAACGATGAGATAATTAAAGATTAATAGAGAATAAAGAGAGAGAAAATGGGGATAATTTTGGTTTTATTTTTAGAAAGGATTTTACGTAGATACGAGACAAAGAAACAAAGTAAAAAGTCTTTAGTTTGCCACAATTTTCAGTCGCCTCCATAACATAAACATTTTAGACTCCGGAAGCAAAGTTTCCTATTAAAATAAAACATAATAAGCCTGTCTGCGTTACAGAACTAAACATTTTTGTGCTAAATCTGCCAATTTCAAATATGTGCGGTAGATGGCGCTACATGCTAGTTTAAAATTTGTCCACTAGGCGGCGTTACTACTTAGTTTAAAAATTACAAGCTAGATGTCTCATTTAGTAGTCGACGCAAAATGCACTCGGTTTCTTCAGGCAGACCTTTAGTTTTGCAGCTTCGCTCCCTAAAAATAAAGCATGAGAAATTTCAATGTTTTGAAGTTTAATAGTGTTTTATTAGCTTTTTAAACTTTTATCCCCATTTCCTTTCATAAATGTGTAATATAACGTGAGAATAATGAGAATTGTTCTAAGGTTATACCTCATGTTTATTTTCATGGGTTTGAAACTATTTCAATTCCTTTGCTGCACTGTATTTCATGAATTATGATCATGAAATTGGAATGAGGAATCACGTCGTAGAATGTAACGGCTGACGTCAGCATTTGCAAGTACGTGCGTTTTCTAAGAAAGAGCGTCCCTTTGAAATTGTAATCGTGAAAAGTGAAAACGCCATTTTTTTACTTCTATTTTTAATCTAAGTTCATGTTTCTTATACAGTTTGACTTATCTGTATTCTGTGCTGTGTGTTCTGCTTTCAGTTTCAAGTTTCTAGAGAAAATTATAATAATTAACGTGTTTGTCTCTACGATCTGTAATATTTTTGACACGTTCCTTTTTCCTTTTACACCACAATTTCATAATGAAAGATAAACAAACATGAGTTATGTCAATGTAGTACTGTAGTACAGTATAGTAGGTATTATAATAATCTTCATTAAAAGATTAGGTATAAAATACGAGTATAATAAATCACACTGTCACTTGTCAACTTCAAAGTCCAAATCCAAGTCCAAAATCCAAACAGCTCATAATTAATAAGGAATGTTGACTTGAGGAAGGACAAACATATTATTATGCTGCCTTCTGCATGAGATTGATTAAAACTATAACTTTGCTTTCCAGTTTTCAGTGTTCAGAGTGTAATTAATATTATACTTTTGTTTTGTGTTTTGTGTTTGTCTTCATGTCTTATCCTGTATTTCTTTTGTATGCATTTCTCCCACAGCTGTTCTACTGCGCTCCATCCTGGAGGAAAAAGCCGAGTCATGGGGAGTTTGAAGGAATGGACTGTGAGCATGAACACGAGTGGACGAAAACCAGCGCTGAGCAACAACAGCAACAAGCTCAACCAGGTGAGTCAATAAAGATAAAATTGGTAATAATAATTAACAAAGGGAAAGTTTAATAAAGGCATCTCCTTTATTATTACTGTTATTATTATTATTATTGCATTTTGCATAATATTATAATCTTTTTTGGCGATTTCTGGTTTGAATAGTGAGTTTTGAGTTCTTTCATGTATCGTTAATCGTTAAGTACATGAAATGTTAGAAGTTAGATGAAAGAGAAAATAATCGATTCTCTCTCTCTCTTGCATATTAATTTTATACATGCAACTTTGGCAAAAAAAAGTACAAAGTAATGACGACAATAATAATGATACGCTTCCTAAAAAAAGGACATTACTTATTACTTATACGACCAACAGAATTTTTCATGCGTGTCTCAATCCATCATTTTAATTTATGTAATATCGTGTTTCATACATCGTACATCGTACATCGTAAAGTTCTTCGATAAATGGCCTTTGATAGATATTACAGTATTTTTTGCTTTACATTCACAATATTATGACTCTTTGTCCACTGGTTCCTTTTATTCGTGGGTTATTCAAGCGAAACTATCTGTATTAAGCATTAAGTTGGCTATTATTCAATTACATTTATTGTACATTCATAGTTTGAAAAATCCCCTTTCTCCAATTTTCATAATGATTTTAATGGTTAATGGCTAATAATCGAAGAAGAAAAAGTGTATTATCATTAATTTTTTACTGGTGCTGATGGCTCTACTATTTACTTTCTACTTTCTACGTCCTACGTCTTTCGTGTTACTAATGATTACCTTTTCTTTTTTTGTATTTTGTATGTACATTGAAAGCCTATTCATTTTTACAACATTTAAAATTCTCTATTTACCTTGCAATTCTTTGTACAGAAACTGTTTTTACCTTTTACTTTGTATCTTTTATTTTGCCAAAAGCAGTAGAAAATACCATACAAAATGTACAAATGGATGTACACATCTCCAATGTAATCCGAGAAAATGTCAGGACAGTTACACATGTTTTCATTACTTATTAATTCGACATTCGCATTCAACGAATTCGACAGAGTTATACAACAGAGATATTTTTCATGTACCATTTCTTGTACATGTGTACATTTTGGACAGGTATATTCTTTCTACTTTCTACATTCTATATTCTATCGTCAATGTTCAATGTCCTTGTAGGAAAAGCACATGCATGAATGAACTGACGCGTGTCGTTGTCATTGTCGTTTTCGTTTTCGTTCTGAGGCTTCAGGTTGGAAATGACAAGTGACATGCCAAGGCATTCCAAATTCCAACCCAATAAGCGAGCCGAGTTGAATTCTAAATTTAGTCCATACACAAGAAAAAAATTGATATTGGATCGGACTGGATTGGATTGGGTTTTTGTATCAAGTATCGCATATCCAATTCATTGGATATGGTTTTGAAGCTTCTCATTATTTTCTCTTGTTTTCTACACTATTCTTCTAAAAATAAACTATAGAATTAGTCTCGAGTCTCAAGTCTCAAGTGCTGAGTGCTGAGTGGGCAGGAAGTGAGCAGAAAAAAAGAAAGCAAGCATAAATCTTCACATGACTAGTGTACACTGTACAGTGTATAGCGTGTTGTGTAATCCCAATCGTAAATTAGTGAATGAAATGCACCTACCACTTTTCATCTCATCAACTTCCTTACCTACGCCACTACTTGTAATTTGTACAATGTACAAGAAAAAAGAGTAATATTTACAATGTACAATATAAATACATTGATAAAAGAAAAGAAAAGCTTTTATAGTGAAAGTTGCAACATTTGAATTGGCCTTCGTATGTTGATCTAGAGTTGTATATTGATTCATGCTTGTCCTTTCTGCTTGCGTTTTGCATGGTTGATTCAGGTTTCCGACTAAAAACTATAGAAAAATTATCCACCATATTGTAGACTGTAGATTGTAGATAGACGGAGCGTAATAAACGCAGCTAGGTAAAAAGTAAAAACAAAATGCAATTGAGTAAAGTGCTCCTGCTCCTGCGTTTGTGTTTCTATTTGTATTTGTATTTCCATTTCCATTAACAATTTTCATCCTGAACAAATTACATGTCTCGATGAATAAATTCAGAGGGACCAAATTGAAACAATGACAGTGACAGTTATATAAATAGGCGATGAGGATGACAATGACGATGACGATAACGATAACGATAACGATAAAAAACAAAGATGATGACGATAAAGTTGTGGGTGACTAGAACAAAAGTACAACTACATAAAACTAACTATATTTATAATAGTTATGTATTTACTATCTACAAATTTTCCCGTACCCTGGATAAATTGGACATGTCAACCTGTTTGTAGTGCACAGTGTGGATTTAAACCGTGTACGCTTGAACAGGAATTGAAGACAACGTCAAAGACAAGGAAAGACACCAAAAGATTGTCATGATCACTAAGAAAAGTGGGAATGACAATGACAACCACAGCGACAACGACAACTAGAACGAAAACGACATGTGCTCTACATGTACATAAAACAATCCCATAGAGATAACAATAAAAACACGGCCACGGTGGCTGCAGACTGTGGACTGTGGACCGTGGACCGTGTCGAAACTAACCAAAACCAAAACCAAACCAGCCCATACTCTGACTTTCTGTTCCAGTTTTACTCCAGTTTCTCCAAGCAGGTGATCTAACTTGATGTTTTAATGTTTGCCGTACTTTGTACTTTGTACCTTTTACATTGTACATATACATTTCACAGTCAACTGGAAAATGGGGAATGGGGAATGGGAAATGGCACACTGTAAACATCAGTAAACAGCAAACTGGGTTTGACTTGGGTTTCGGTTTCCGTCTCTGCTCTGTATTCTGTATTCTCTATTCTGTATTATACATGCACTTTGTCCTTTAACTTGAGACTCTTGAGGCTATTTCCTATTTCATGATCAGACCACCATCTTGATGACGATGAGGAGGAGGAGGAGGAGGATGCTGATAATGCTAGTGCTGGTAGTGTATGTGAATGTGGTGGTTGTTGTTGTAATATAATACGAGTTGGATATTGTGAATAAAACGAGTCTGGAATATTTCCCCAGGTATTTCTCTCGATTCTCCACCAAAATCCACTAACAAGGAATAGACAGTAGACAGGAGTCTCAGGGAATACACAATACACAGCATATGGACAATGTACAGAGTACAGTGTGCATATGTAGAACGAAAAGGAGTTAAGACAAAGAAAGAATAGATAAGAACAAGTCACATCCAGCGAGCGTAAAGAGTAAAGAGTTGGAGAAAGGAGAAAGTACTGTGTATTGTATTTTGTACATTGTATTTTGGACTGGGAAGATATTCCATTCTGTCCCGAAATTCTTACGACTTTGACTTTTGGTTTACTTTGGTTTGGTTTCATCCGTTCAGCTCGGCTCAGCTCTGGGCATTTCACAAGAAACCATAAACATCATTCCAGTTTCTATGTTCTCCATTTTACTTGCTTTTTTATCTGTCTAATTATATTGATATTTCTCTGGTATGTTTGTAGTTTTTCTATTTGTATTTCTATTTGTATTATTTCTGGAGAAAAAGTAAGAGAGGAAATCTAATGAACTAAATCAAGTATCTTGTATATCTAGTATCTCAACTGGTGGACTATCGGACTGTACGCGTGCATAAATGTACAATGTATATCTTACATTTTGTATAGTATCATTTGTCCATTTTCTCCATGTTTACTGTATGATATTTATCCAAAATCCGAATCCAAATCCGTAAGAAAAAGAAAGAGAGAGAAGATAAAATCTTCAACACACTTTACGGTTGCATTGGAGAATAAAACAGAAACAGAAACTCACAATTGTCAGAGATCAGAGACATAGTTAAATCCAGCATCTAGAATATAGCATCTAGAATCTAGAATCTGGATGTAAACTAGAACTAGAGCAGAAAATCTGTATAGTAGAAAAGGCGGAGTACATTACTCTTTCTCTTTTTTTCCCCTAGCTTTTTATACTTAATGTGACCTTATGACTTTCACTGGCTTGTACATTGTATATATATTATATACACGTAAAATCCCATTCCCATCCATCCATTCACATTTAATTGTTGTTTGTAGCATGTTTTTTTACTCTTGATTCTACGTCTCTCTCTCTCAACAACATGTAAGACGTTTCATCCAACATAATCGTTTTTATACTGTTTCATATCGCCGTGTAATATATAGATCGTCCTCGTGTATCGTGTATCTTAGATCTTGGGTTCTGGTGATATGCGCAGTTTATACAATATACACTATACACTATAGTGTCGAGAATCATAGATAGCGGATAGTATAGATGCTGGGCTTTTGACTACGGAAGCAAAAAACGTGAGGAAAAGCTCTTTTTCTTCTTCTACTCAACTCGCATCTTCGACCCACGCAATTTTTTTGGGCTCTCATCATGATCATGATCATGATCATCAGTGCCAGACGACCAGCCTCCGACTCTCGTTTATCACTTGCAGTTCATCCTTCTCCATTCTCCATTCATCCTCCATTCTCTATTCTCCTCTTAAAACACACTACAATACACTACAATCTACAATGTAGTGCAAAACACAGTCTTTGATGTTGATGTTGCAGGCTGGAGAGAAAGTGTCTTGTGTCTTGTGTATTTTGTATTGTGTATACTTATTGTGTGCAAAAATTGAGGTTTTGAGGGGAAGGAAGGATAAATGGGAAATCTGGAGCGGTTTTTGAAAGAGTGATAGTGCAAACTTTACATATGCTTTCGCTTCCTTCTTCTTCTTTAAAGGTTTCTTTCACATCTCTCATGAATCATGAAGTATCTTGGAGTATATTAGTTATCAGTATTCCATATTCCATATTCATAGGATGCCTAATATGCTTTATTACATTGTGTACTGTATATTGTATTTATTATATCTTATATCCTGTGGTGTCAGGAAGTTGATTTATGAAACATCATACTTGATACAATATACACCATACAAAATACTCTATACATGATGCATTATGGTTTCTGGTTTCTGGTGGTGTATTTTATATTGTACTTGTATCTCTTTGCCCTTTCATCCTAGATCCTCGATCCTCGCCCTCTCTATTTCTTTGCCCTATGGTAGATATTATGGGACAGGAAAGAGGAAAAAGGAAAGAGGAAAGAGATTGATAGATGAAAGGTAGAATTATGGTATGGATTATGTGGCATATTACATTTTGTATTATATTATATTAAATATTACTTGTATATTGTGCATTGTATACAAAAGTAGATCAACCACTACCAAATCCAGTCCAGTCCAGTCCACTCCAATCCAATGGAAACTGTTCGTATTCATCTAATGTGAGCTAGAATAGTAAATAAATAAATTAGAGTTCAGGGACTTTGATTGAGAAACCACACACGTGGTCCAATTTGACATGAAAATGCCCACAGAATTATAAATTATAATAATCATTAGAATTATAAATGCAAAATTTAAAGGTCAATTTTCATGCAAAAGCTGGAATCTGGAAACTGGAATGGAATCTGGACAAGGATGGAANATCTGGACAAGGATGGAATAACTGACTAATGATCAGTCAGTTTTCATTCTTCAGCATTCAGTACTCCAAAATTCCAACTCTAGATTTTCAGAATTTCCGAATTCCAGAATTCCAGACTTTGAGAGCCAGAATCAGAATTCATTCATCTGTTACACAAACGTCATTCATATTCTTCTGCTAGACACTAGACTCTAGACAAGTATGAGATAGACACGACATCATTCGTAATTTGTACCATATCTGTAATCAGACTTGATGCTCAGAATTCAAACAGCTTGCAACATGGACAACGGAAATGAACATGAAGAGTGAACAGTGAACAGGATTTTCAGTCTCAAGTCTCGCGTGGCAATTAATTTTATGCTTGACACAATTTGCTCTATTTGTACTGTATGTTGTACAAAGCACAAAGATTTATAAAATCCCTAGTGATATTAAATTTCAGATTGTAAATTTGAGTTATATATCACGCTCAAAGTTACTAATGATAATTTAGTGGAAAATGGGAAGTGGGAAGCACAACATGCGGAATTATAATTAAGTGCAGTGTCTTCATTTCCATTTCCATTTCAAGGTTCAAGTTGACATGACATGAGAGCTGTAGTGAAGCACTCAAAATTCCATTGCACAATGTAGATGGATAATTTAGTGTTACACTGGAACTGGAACTGAAACTGGAAATGAAACTGAAACGGAAACGGAAACTGGATGCATTGCGCATTGTGAGTTTCATTGTCTTTGCCCACGATCAAGTTAATTCGCCACATTCGCCATTTCCCATCTCTCAAACTTGCAAGACAAATGACAACGCCAAAAACAACGACAGAGACAAACCCAAAGTCCACAGAACAGACATGAAACATTAGGTAGAAAGTTTAGGTGAAAATCAAAGTATCACTTGCTCAGAATCAACCTTGAGCCTTGAACTTTCCCAAATCCAAAGTTTTCTCATTCTCTTGGTTTTCTCTTGGCAAACAGACAGAAATAAATGTGCACAAATACAAATGTACAAATGTACATGTTTAGATGGATCTACGTCGTTTATATTATGCATGGTACATACATCTTACTTGCACAGACCTTTCTTCGCCCATCGTTCATCGTCCATTGTAAATTGTACAAAGAAACATTCCATGTCCACTTGAAACATTCCGTGTATTTTCAAGCCTGCTGCTTTCAAAATCCTTGCGACGTCAACAACTGTAGATAAGGATATCAGCAGAGAGTA
>JABASP010003275.1:0-14819 GCA_019776565.1 Sminthurinus signatus
GAATTGCCTGAAACGGATTTTCCGCAGGGTCCCGGGGCTCTGCGGTGAATTCTGTCCACATCGGAACGGACGACAGACAGACATCGTTCGTGCATTATATAATAGAAGTGATAAGCAAAGCAAAGTTTGACTCTACATAGATACAAAATGAATTCCATACTAAAAAACAAAGTAAAAAAGGAACAGTGTAAAAACCAACAGATATATATATCCACCCGCATATACATATAACGTATAGTAGTTTAGATTATATCAATACCATGTTACGATGAGAGTACCTATAAGTAATTTAAGTAGAAGAAAAGGTGTATATAGATACGTACTCACAAGCATTATTTTCCTAGATTAAAAACTACAAATGACTATTATAATATGTAACATGTACGATGCATATGTACATCATGCAAAATTTTCACGCTTGACTCATTAGAGCATTCGGTAGCACACACGTGTGTATGATATAATGTACATACGGAATAAATCTGCAAAGATAAACATACTGACAATATAAGAGTTAAGGCTATTTACGTAACACTTTTACAATACATCTTTGGTGAATTCAAGTTCAAATAAAACGACTAAAAAGTATAAGAAAGGAAAATGAACTAACATGACCATTTGTAAAGTAAAGTAAATAGACAGAAATTTTATACTGATAGCAAAAAAAACCAGGATGTCTCTATATTCTGTATATATTATGTTCCAGAGTATTTTTAAGCAGTTCTTATATTCTATTCAGTTCCTTTTCGACCATGATTTTCCTCCCGTTTTTTAAACAAATAAATGTTATTTGAAATGTTGGAGTTTTCTGAAGAATATGAATTATGAATATGTCCAAAACATTTTTTCTGTACAAACATACAATACACAATATACGTGACAAAAAATGTCGAAGGTGTAAGTATAGCTATTTCAAGTTCTTTGTCAAAATAGAAACGACAAAATCTACACCATCCTTTTCCAGACAGGTAGATAAATTGTTCATGTTAAAATTTCTAGGCAGTTTTTACTTTTGAGACTAGTGTGATGTTGGATGTTGTAAATAAAACTGATAATTTTACTAGGTAAATATTTACTCATGCAAGTTTTGACTCGTAATTCTAGACTTCTTTACATATTATAAATGTTGCACATCTTACTAAATAAGTACTTTGAATTATTTTAGCAAAACAAAGAAAAATCTGCATGGACAACTGCCTGATAATGACGTAGATAGTTTTTTACCCGTGTTAATATTGAAACAAAAAACAATAGCAATATTTTTATTTCTTATCTTCTTTACATATGAAGTATTGTAAAATTGAAAATAAATATCACCAGTAATGGTTAAAAGTTTTTCTGTAGAGTTTTGTAATTTTGTGAAAAAAAAATGTCTTGGTTCTTCGTATTTGTACGCGTGGTATTAAATATGTAGACTTTTTCTTGGTTTACAGTTTACGCACAATGTATTATATATTATATTATAACTTATAACAATGTTAAATCTTGTATTTTTATCAACTGTTCACAAACACTTTGTATAAAATAGAAAATAGCTTAAACGTTTACTCAGCTGGGAAGAAAAGTTATTGTGGACAGTAAAAAAATGAAACTGCACAATGCACTACCTAAATATTAGCCGACAAAATTTATACATGTTTAATGTTTACGTAAAAAAAAAGTTTGAAATTATTCGTATAAAATTTAACCATTACATTGAAGTTTATAATCGTATCATTAGTAATTTGTACATGAGCTGTGACGTCGACCTTGATATATTATTGACACGATATATTATTACGTATAAATAAGTAAATGTGTAACGTGTAAAAAAAAGACCCAGTGAATGCAAACAAAAAATTCTGAGTAATCGAAAGGTATTGCAAAATAGGAGAAAACCACTAATATTCTGGTTTCATAATCTATTAGTGATTCATATTAGTTGGAGGTAACCGGAAATATTTATACTTTTGTTAATTTCGGACAGATTTGAATTGATACCACTGGTTAAATATTAGTTTTTTTTACCATCCAATGAACAAACAAAGTCGAAACGTCAAATCCAAGTTGTAGTAGTATGTTTGTAAACTTACATGCACAGTACACTGAGTTGACTCCACCACACGTTTTAGTTTCAAATGTAAAAGGAAATAGACTAGATTTAGTTTTTAAAGAACTTTTTATATAATCACAATTCACAATAAAAGTTGAAAATAATTTTTAAAGGTTTACATGACTAATTTTGTATTCCTAAAATCACAATTGAAACGACACTAATATTTATTTTTATGAACAAAACAAGGCGACTAGATAAAAAGGGAAAAGTGTAGATGGAAATTGAGACGCGTGCTGTTAATGCTGTAATCCAATGTAACAATACAAAAGAGTAATACTACCCTGAGGGTACTGTAGTAATTTTATTGTATTGTACTCTCTACGCGTATATGTATACGATGTATACGATCGCCATAATATATATGATGTGTTATTATTCAGAATGGCAACCCCTCTTTAATTGACATATAAATGAATGAAGGAACCAACAACAACTATCTTCAAGATTCAGATTGTCTTCCTGTTACAACTACAAAGTACAAAGTAAGTGAGTGTATGCTCTCTTGTAGTTTGTAGTTATTTGCCAATTTACTTTACCTATATACGCTATGGGCTATTATACACGGTGGAGTCGCCAACAATCCTTTCATATAACAATCACTTTCGAGTATAATATATTATATGCTGCAACATAATGTGAATAGTAAAAATATATAATATACACACACACACATATATGCAAATGTTGATTGTGTTAAAATCATATAACACGAGAGGGATTTATTCCCAAAACATATTACAGTCAACAAGATATTTTATTGTACAACAGAGGATTTCTTGTATGTTAATAAACGAATCAGTGAGTAATAAGCGAATGAAAGCAAAACAAAAATACGTACTTACATAGCTAAAGCTTCTTTTATATACTCACATGTAGGATTACATTATATAAGAAATAAAAAGTATATTATGTAGAACATACACAGTACATACATGTGTGCTTACTTGCATAATAAAAGGACTTACCAATAAATACTAATAAATACCCATAACAATCACATTTTTCAGATTCAGCATCTTACGATAGAGATTACAAAGAAATATTATGACTGTTGTCTACTTGGTAAATACCCTTAGAAATGGGTTAAATACCGTCGCATAAATATATGCATTATGCATGTACGTAGTACGGATGTATACATAATATATGAACTACTACAAATAGGGTCAGGCTCTAGTGAAAATGATAAACGTGTACGGATGAAAAAATACAAATTCTTGCCGATTGAATTTTCAAATAGTGGGGTATTTTTGTAAATTTCTTTTCTTGGTTCTTATATATGAACTATTTTTCATGCGGTTTTTGGATTCTACACACCCGAGTAAACCTATATGTGATACTCAAAATTAGGGGAGTTGCTGTCCGTATGTCGTAGTAACATTCTAGTTGTCATAAATTTACATTCCATTAATAAGAAACCCGGATAAATTGTTAAAAATTTAGATATTTCCTGAGTTTATATAGATGCATATTATTTTGAAGTAAAAACACTCATGTTGGATTATGTATGATACAGGATTTATGATTTTGTAATACATAATACAGTTGTCGTAAAATACATAAAAACTTATTCATGCGCATATATTTTAACCATGTTATGTACATTGTAAATAAGTAAGGAGTTTTTACTCTAGTTTATGACCATTAATACTTTACATACTATAACTTACATTGGTGTAGTATGTATTTTGTTGCACAATTTGTGCATAAGATTGTTTACAGTGTTATAATTCTGAAAGTCTCATGAAGTTTAGGTATCGTGGTTTGTAAAAGTTCACACAGCATGCGTAGAACAAAGGAAATAAAAAGTTAACAACTCTACCGGGGTTTTATTCGTGCTCAATATTCTTTTACAAAATGACTTATTACTTGGGATTTACAAATAATTGGAAATTATCATAGATGTAAAAATGCTGTAGTGTCTCATTGAAACTATTCTACAAAAATAAAACTTGCGGTATATTGAATGCAAAAATTTTGGCTTGATTCATGTAATAGAAAGCAAAAGAAGAACAATGCGTTTTATTTAAACGCAAAAGTAGAACCAAACAATTGCAATGCATGATTTTTGTTTCTTGTCTTGCTTGCCTCAATTTTTTGAAAAACCTAAGACGTAATGACGAAAATCATGAGTATTATACCGGAATGATAAAACTGGAAAATTACAATCATCAGTCTTGTTGTTTAAACATTTTCACAGTATAAGATATATATGCTTCAGTATGTTATGCATAAACTTGGAAAATGAAAAGATAGTAAAGTGCTATTACAGCATTGCTTAACTGGAGGGAACATGAAGCACATGTCACATGTTATAAATCTTGTAAATCCTTTGTAAAGAACCCATGTAGTTAGAAACCGTCTATCTTACGATAATGACTTGCTTTTGTTATAATATCTGACCTCACACCTTTTTTGCTGTTTTTTATTCCCTATTATGAAATCAAAGGAGATTGTAAATGAAATGAAAGGATATGCATAATATATGTATTATGAGGGTTCTTGCATAATTAGCATGAATATAAATGCATATATAAATTCTCGTGTCTTCCTTATTTTGGCACCAAAACGTTTCCCTTTCACTACACAGATAACAGATCGTAGACGCCGTTTGTTGTAATTTATAATTCTACATAAATGAAGTCGAATCTTCCTCTTCTTTCCTTAAATTAGTCTCCTCTTCAGTCATTTACTTAGTTTTACCAAATGTATATATTTTCGATGTATATATTTCGTGAAGTCGTTGTATGTAACAACGACTTCAATATGGACAACAGACTTCTGAATTGTAAATAAGTCTATGCCAATGTAATCTGCATAGGTACGTTTGATTATAATCAAACGTAAATATGTTTATTTAAAAAGGTTATATTTTGTCATAAAATGGGTTATGGGTTATGGGATTTATGGAATCAAAGATTATTAGTTGTTTTTTGGTTTTATTATAGTCTTTTATTATTTTTCATCAGGACTCCCCTTTTTCTCAATCTTGAAATTTTTACAAACTGTTCAATACACATTAACAAATTGTACTTTTCGCTGTACCTATGAACATTTTTCATAACTCATAAACATAACTAAACATACATGATACATGTAATGAAAAAGAATTTTTTGACAAAATACAGATAAGTCTTACTGCGTAGAGAATATATATTATACTAAATATTATGATATGTACATAGATTGATACATAAGTACTTTTATTGAAAGTCTGGAATAACCCCTATGGAAAACAAATAGACGAATGTAAATGTGTATATGTTACATGTGTACACATAAATCGTAGAATTTTTGATAAAATATATAAAAAACATAAAAAAAACATAGACGCGTACGTATGTGAAAGGTCGTGTAAAATACAATATAAAATGACGCTGTACCGATATTGTGTCGTAAATGTTTTATTTTTAGTAACACTGTGTAGTACAAAGTACAAACAATGGTGACTACTTCTTATATAATGGGATGTGAGTTATTCAAAAGATATTAATTACGAAAGGAAAAAGAAACAATTAGATTTACAAAATCATGTAAAAATTAGATAGACAAATTTTTGTTTGTAACATTACAGTTTACAGTATTATTAGATATTTGGAAGGAATAACAAGTGTATTATGGGCTTGAAAAACGTCATAAAACAATCTGGATGTACTTATTTGATATTTTGCTCATTACATTGATAGTTGAGGCGATATACATACGTACATAAGTGTGCAGGTGGTAAAAAATAAATAATAATATCGTTTTAGAAACTACCTTATATACATAATATGATACGTAGACTATAATACCTATATAGAATCCCTTCTTGTGCCTTTGGTCTTCCGAATTTTAACAAAAAAAAGAAAGATGGACGGATGATTTTTTGATTCCTGCAAGTTGAGACAAATGTACGTCATATATAATGTACATTCTTTGTTGTAAAGTATATAAAGTACACGTTAATTTTTTTTAAACTATACGATGTACGATCAGTAAGAGTATCTTTTATACTTGACATCCACACACCTTTAGGCACACATTAAACAGGCAAGAGAAATAAGACAAAGTCAAAAGTTTTCAGTACCACTCAGACATTCACAGTACACAGATACATATATATATATATATACGTATATATAAATATGTCAGAAACTAAATTTAAAATTAAAAACCATTATTAATAACTCTATTATCAAAACTAGAAAAATCTACGAAACACTAAGATTATTTAGCATACTCTACATTCTACGTATTATTTGTAAAAAGTATTCAACCATTTGTTGTCGTTTTAACTTTTGCAAGTTCAACGACTGGTTTTACATTTATATCACAAATTCAGTTACACTCCAAGTCATTTCAGTTACATAGACTTGATCTACTATTTATATAGGTACTAACAATAATATAATTACTGTATTGAACGGTGTATATAGTGAGTTTTAATTATTAATAATAATTATAATAAATATTTCTACAGTACATTCTAGAATCTAGAAAAACAATGTTACACTATGAGTTAACTTTAAGAACTAAGCCATGTAAATCAAAAGCATCGATTGAGACAGCAAGAGAAGGAAAATTCCTTGTTACATAAAACGCGCACATACAATTGGCATCTACATGTTTGCAGTGAAATATGGTAAAAATAATAATTATGGTACAATGGTACAGACACACATGTATTATTTACTATTTACACACAGGTTTTCCTAAATTTAAAATTAAGTAACATACAAAACCTTGAATGTACATTGTACATTGACCAACTAACGAATTTCTGAACAGTTACTACTAAAGTCGACTGATAGCTAATCGGATCTAATCAGTAATCAGCACTGCTGAAACGGTATAACATCTACATTCTACGAAAAGAAACCCTTCGAGGATTCGGGATTATTTATTATTATTTTTACAACATTTAACATTTCTAATGCTAAAAATTTTATGGAGAACAAAATCGTGTACATAGTCAAAGGGTTTAAAATTATTAGAGGGCCTCCCAAAAAATAATAATAAATCGTTCCAGTTTCTAGTACAAATTAGAGATTGTATTATGAAAACGAACTCGTGAGATGAACTCGTCTCCCTTAGCCAATCTCTGAAATGTACCTACCTCAAACAAATATATACAAAATAAGTGTTGTGGTCATTTTTTGGGTGGCTTTGTTTTTTAGATTGATATTTTCTTAATTTTCTTGGTTATTGTAAGAACATAATATTATGTCCAGAAGTAAATGAATTTTAAAAGAACGTACACATTGGATGTATAAGTAGTACACGTTTACAATTCTTTTTGATATAAATATAAATAGATACAACAAGTTTTATAAACATTATACATATTGGCAAAAATAACGATAGTACTACACAATCATAGTCTGAAAATTACGTAATAAAAAGAATACACCATATAGTATTTTATGTGTACACACAAATTTAACATTACATTCGTAAATTAAACAACATATTTTGTCATCTTTTTCTTTTTATACTTATCTATTTCCAAGTTTGTGCAACTATAATTTACAATAATTGTGCATCTATCTATTGTACATCCAGTTTTCATATTTTATACAGTATTACAGATTACAGTCATTCATCTATACCCCAATCGTATCCTAATCCCCTCACACAAATTTAAAGACGAAGGTGTCATTAGTTGTCTTTTTTATCATGGATAATTATTATAAATTATAATCTTATATACATCGTGTGGCATTGCGTTTTTACTTAATTTCATATAATAAAGGTTGAGACAACTATCTGCCACTAAATATCTCTGAATATCAGTCTACTTTGGAAATTAATATTTTATTTCTCTTATTTTGTATGTATTATTTATGTTGTATAACAAAATTACTGCAAAAACAGCAGTGGTATTTTTATTTTTGATGGATAACAATTTTAAGACCTCCTGGGCCCTTAAACAAAAACGTTCACTCGTCCGTACATAATAAACTCATATAAATATATGCGTATATGCATTATAAATATTCTCATACTGGTACATTTTTTCTCTCAAGTTTTTACAAACAATTTGATTACACTGTCTTGTCGTCCCTTCCATCTTCCATCCAACAGTTCTCAGAAACATATAACATAAATTATACTACATTACATCATAATTCATAATTAACAATTTAATACGGGTAAACGTGCAGCAAGAAGAATACGTGCAGTAGTAACAAAATTGCGAGAGGGAGAAAAAATGCAGTTCTATCAGGGTCATCGTAACAATAGAGTAAAGTCGAAGTTTTAGGATAAATATATTCCGGTATTATGGGTGATCTTGGTGTTCTTTTGTAGACATTTGCAAGAATATCTACTTGTGGATTGCTGTGTGTCATTTTTTCTGTCGTGGGTGCCGAAAGAAGACTCCCGTCTCAACTTCCCTTCGATAATAGGACTTCAAAGTCTGTAAATGAAGATAAAAAATATATTGATTAATTTTGATTTTGAACATCATGTTGCTCTAATTAAAATTTAAAAGTAAATTTATAAACAATAACTCATAAAAAAATGTTCCTTATTTACAATTTACAAGTGTCGTTAGTTATTATTTGTTCATGCTGAACAAATAGTAAAAACAAAGATTCACATTTTTTTCCCACATGCACATTTCATCGTCTACTACTGTGTAAAAAATTATTGTAGGAAAGGGAGTTTTTATAAACAGGAAGGTTTTTGTAATATTATCTCATAGTTCATCATTCATAACATGTGTGATTTGTAAATCCAACGCTTGACCGTGATTTTGTGATTTCCATGTATCACACGTATGTGAAAGAGCAACGAAAGTTATTCTACACTAAATAAATAAATACGTACATACATTCATTTTGATTTCCAAATTTATTCTGATAAAAAGTAATTCCTTTTTTTTATAAATGTGCTATATGGTCTTTTTGAACGTTCACCATACGTGTACATTCATGAAGGAAACGTGACGGTGTGTGAATTATACAGAATACAGAATGTAAAGAACGGAAAGTCCATAGGTATAACAGCTCATAACATTTTTCTCTTGATTGTGCTATTGAAGGGTGAACTTGAAATTCAAGAGGGAGAGAGAGTGAGCGAGAATTCATCAAATACAAAACAAGTTTTCTACTCAATAAACAAAGCAAGATTACGTAGAAAAATATATTGGACTATTATATTATTCAGTCTTGATGCATTTGGTAATATAAAAAAACATTGATTATTATTATTTGTGAATAATCACCTATGCAGATTTTATTTATTTGTTTGTACAGTTTGTACCATTTCTATTTTCTATACACACAATGCATTAAAAAATAAATACATTGTGTATTCTTTGGAGGAGACAACAGTTAGAGCTCTAATTATTATTTGACACTTGTCACTCGTAGTTTACAGGTACCATAAGTGTAAAAAAATATTAATATTAATAAAGTATGAAGTAGAAGGTATCCAAAAAAACACGCATTTGTGCTTAGTTCACTTACCCTTTTTCAAAATTAGATGGCAATGGAGAAAAGTCGAAGGTTAAGAAACGTCCATTCCAGCTCCTCTCCCATCAACAATATTTTGTGCTTTACTCTTTACTGACAGTCTGTGTAAAATTTGGGAGTTGGTCAACTAAAATTGAAAATGAAACCACAAAAACAATGTATTATATCATAGGTAATAGGTAGTCATGTAAAAATAACAACGACATGTTGTTCATGTGCATTTATCATTAGCACTTAGTTCGCGACCTTCCCCCCGGCGATGAAAAAAAAATATCCACTTTTCCTTCGTTCCTTCACATCTTTTATTCTTAAATTCTCTCATGTACCTCGTCACACATAATAGTAATTAACTATACTGAGCATTTTGATGAGACTACAATATGCCACATTAGGAATATCCCAATGAACTCAATGACCCTGTCCTACCCTGTGCACGTATATGGTGCATAGTATGTATACTGTGCTGTTATAACGTTTAATGTATAGATAGAGTATATTACCGCAGACAAAACACAATACTAAGAAACACGAAACAAACCACGTTGCTCATCCTTAATAAAATTGGATCATCTATACTTACTTATTCGAAAGATACAAACATCATACGGCCAGTTTTGTTATCTTATTAGTATCCAGTATCTATATTTATTTGGTAAAATAATCACAGCAAATGAAAGATGCATTTCAAAGATGTGATTGTGCTTATGTATTTTCCTCTTTTCTCAATGTTTTTGCACCGGAATATATTATGAGTTTCTTTTGTCCAACATTAAAGTTTATTCAGAACTATTCATTCATTTATTTTCCCTGTATGAATATAAAGTGCAAACGTCAACCAGCATACTCAAAATCAGATAATTTGAAATATATAGGATTGAGAAATGAGCAGGAAAATTTCAAGGGTTACCTTCAAACATGTTTGAAGTTCAGGAATGCTCTATAAACCATATATATCAAAAGAAAACACACCAGACTAAAAATGTGACGTGTAAGTATCGTAGATCGTAGTAAGTACTTACATATTACATACGATTTGCTGTAAATTTGTAGAAAATGAATTTGTTTCCGTCTCTCTCACTAGTTTATGTATTTACTTCTGTGTACAAAGTGCATGTGTATGTAGTGTATTCTGTATGTGTATGGTCAGCCAGTAGTCAGTAAAATTGAAGGTTGAAGGTAAAAACTGACATATACATGGTTCACATGGTGCATGTCCTTACAACTTACAACGTTGGAAAGGATGGATAACCTTTAAAAGGAGCTGAAAAGTGTATATGCTCTCTTTTGTTATTGACAGAATTTTAAACTTGAACCTTTTTTTTTCTAGAGTCTAGAGTCTACAACTGACATTACAAATTGATGGAACACTGGTATCTAGTATTGTTGAATTCACAATGCACATGCACTACTTTTAAACATTATATGATGGATCATGTTTCCCAATGAGCAATGAGTTACACTTCAAGATAACTATACTTAGTTTTTACAAAGCTAAATAATAAAATGTGGCACATTTGAAAACCATACGTATTCTCTTCCTCGCATCTTACATTCGCCCAATAGAGAGAAACTCTACAAAGAGTAATGACAATAATTTACCATATTATAGTGATGACATGCTCTGTCTACTCAAAAAAAACGGAAAAAATTGAAAGGTGGAGGCAAAAGAAAAAGCTCTAGTTCTTCCATACATATGTATTATGTTATATTTTGTTAAAATAATATATAATAACATATAATATTACTCTATACTCAAAACTCAAAATGCACACAATTACGAATGTACAAATGAAAGTATTAAAGTTTCATCAATTTCGGTCACTAGTGAAAAATATGACTGCTGATTCATTTCAATAAAGCACACTGCGTTTTTTTTAAACGGTGAATTACCCAAGTAAGTAGAGCTAAGGTTTGAGAATCGCATGCCCATACAGACTCAAGACTCAGTTATTAGTTGTAAGTTGTAATACATACTTTAGTCACAAAATAAGTCACATTGTAGGCACTTTTAACTTGAAATGTCTATAATTTTTTGTACTTTGTCTCTGTCTAGGTCTGAAAGGAACAAGTCATTTTAATCTAACTCATCAAAAAATAAGGTACAAATGTACTTATAAACCAAGTACTGCAAAGACCTTTTTGCATTAAGAGTTAAGAGAAATATATGCAAAGATTCGCAACTCGTGTACTTTAGTACTAAAACATTTTATGAATATGTACCTTCCTAATTATTTTATTGGTTTATGTATCTATACATGATATATGCATTTAAGATTGAACGCACAATTTTTACTGCAAATTGTAATAGATTTAAATGCTTGTATTTATTTACCTACATAGAAAATGAAAATGAAACTGAGGTAAGAGTGGATGAGATGAGGGGATGAAGAGAGACGTTGACTGAATGAGTCTTGAGGCCAAGACAATTAACTCTAAATTACGATTTTGACAAATGGTGCAATCATTTCCATGCTCTTAGAATATTATGTTCTAGCATTACTTTGTGCTTACTTTGTACTAGCTTTTATTTTGTTTCCAAGTCTCAAGCATCTATCATTTTGAGAATCATTTATATACTGCACATCTCTTTTACATTTGTCTCTGCTTTTATGCATAAATACAAAGGATATGATAGGTGTACGGCAAAATGATGGAGTTATAATTTATAATCCTGAGGGTATTCCTCCGCTTTCAAACTTAAGGACCAAATGATACTTGTTACATGTTGTATTATTTATACAATATATCTATATGCAGACTTTTTCAAATTTTCAAGGTAAAACTTTCCAACATACTAAATACTTACTATATAATAATTACACACTTTCAGTTTTTTCTTTACATGTGTAAAATGTACAATGTAAAAGGATCTTAAAACTACAAAACGGAAAGAGAGTCAGAAATCATACTTACATGTGTGTATAAAGTATAGTGTATAGTCACTCTATAGTGTGTACTATCTACAATCTAACCAAATAATCTTTACGCTCCGACTCGTTCAATCCTCAATATTTCTGTCTAATACTTTTCTTAAATGTGCTTTACGCGTTTATTTTACAAAATCATAATACAAATATATGATATACATATTAATTCATTGCATATCCGAGAAACATTTTTGGGAATTAAAAATAATTATTTTCAATCTTTGCACTTTGTATTTAAAATCATAATATTAAGTATTATTAGCCACGTCTAAAACCTGGTAGCATATGAATTCAAAAGAAAATAGTAAAACACAAAAAAAGAATGGTTATAAATTTACTTTTAAAATTTATAGCTACCCATTCGAATTGGTTCAACAGCTAATTTCCTCTCAGTTTTTAGTTCATTGTTTTTTAAATGGGAAATTACACACATAACATATATATATATATAAGCCTTTCTTTCCTTCTCCAGTCTTACACAGAGGACATTAAAAATTAGAATTTAAGACACAAAACTCAAAACCATAACAAATCGGTTTGATATTTTCCTTATACTTATCCTGGAAACTGGAAACTCAACATGCTGGTTTTTACATGCTTAGTCATGTAGTTCTGTGTTGCAGAACAATTTTACAACCCATTATCATCGTTTTACCCTACATTATACATTATGTATCTTTTTTTATCATAATATCTGTGCATAATAATATCGTATTTCTAGCTTTTCCTTCCATCTTCCATAAAATAATTACCTCGTAATGCTTTATAAAAAGGCTTCCATGTCCTTAAAATTGTAAAATGCCTTTCCTTGTAATGAAAAAATAAAAATTGTTCAGAAAAACTTTTGCATTTTTTTTCTTTCATCTACAATCTACAACCTGCAACAAAAGGAATAGCCTTTACAAAAGTTACGTGTATGATCATTTTTTGCAACATAAATTTTCATCGATGGAACAAAAAACAGAAACAACAACTGGAGAATTGCTACTACTGTATGAATCATGATGTCCATTGCGTAATCCATGTGCCATGTGTCACGGGTGTGTAATATTTAATACGAACCACGTAAATACTACACACTACACACAGCACAAACTTAAAAGGATATACATATATATACATAAAAGGACATTGGGCATAGATAATAACAAATACTACTAACTTTGTGTTTGGAGTGTGGACTATCAAGTGAGTTTGCATGAGATCAAAAAAGTTATTTACTAATTACTTCATCTTGGAAGCTCATCAAGCTAATTTGAAGTTTAAATTATATGTAGTACTGACAACTGGCAATTGACAGGGTGAACGAATGTCGTGCCAATGTGAATTGTGAATGCCATCCAAATACTCTTTTACTACGATGTAGCTAGATTCAATATTCATGGAACAAGTCATTTTATCTTGGGACTCAACAAAGGACAAGAATTATCTCCAAGACTGATCGGAACCAGATTTTACCTACTTTTTTTAAAGGTAATCTTCCGTGTCTTGGTTAAGGTTTGATTAATTCGTCCAGGTTACATGTGACGATGACCTTAAAGGTCTTAAAGATAATAATAGTTGTGAAATCTCGAAATTCTTGTATATATATGTAAAACGTCTTTAACGCACATGCAACACGTTAAATAGGATTCAAATGAAAAACGACTGAAAACTGAAGAGAAATCTGCTATCCGTATGGGTTTTTACGAAGCATACTTAAATCATATTTTTTATCTTATCACTTAATAATGCAGCAACCAATAACATAGCTAACTTGTAAGTTTCCCTTCACTACACGTTACTGGCCACAAATCCCATACTGAAAAAATAGTCAGATTTTTAAAAGCACGAGAGGATCAAGTTGTTTTTGTCTTACTCTTTACTATATAAAAAAAGTAATTATTATTTTTAATCTAAAACGAAGTTGGAATTTTAAAAATCAAAATGACATTTATTATATCCTTTCTAATAGACAGTTCTTTTCTACATGTATCAAATATCAAATCATCTTTTGTAGATAGCTCATGTATAAAATGCCCCTGTTTTCACTTTGTACCCAAAACCCAAAACTTACTTTTCTTTCACATAACTCTCAGACTGTACCACGTGATATTCACATGTTAAATGAAAAATGATATTTTTTCTTCCGCTTTTTCTTCAAGTCTCATAGCTCATATTGTACTGTAAAATTATGTATGCACACTGCACACACCACACACAACTTTACAGCATCCATCTTTCTTATACCATGTGTACCGCGTTACGCTCAAAATTGGGACTTTCCTCAAATTTGTCACCTGTCATTCGGAATATTAATTACAGGGTTTTCTGAACTACTACTTCAACTGCTACCTG
>JABASP010003276.1:0-14815 GCA_019776565.1 Sminthurinus signatus
AAGTGTAAAGATTGTTTATAAAATCCTATGTGTTTTTCGGCCAAAAACTCTATAGCGACGGTGTATACAGAGTTTTTGTCAGGGTTTACACTTACAAGTCTAATAGAGCATGTTATTATTTCATGTTTGTAAATATTAAGCGTGCATTCTGCAGTTGTAAAAATCTCATCTCATCTGCATTGAAAAGAGAAAAAAATGGAATCCTTTCCGAGTCTCTACTCTTTTTTTCCAATGAACAGGAACAAACAAATCAGGCGGAGGGAGAAGAATAAAGAAGAAGAAGAAGAAGAAGAAAAACTATACAAATCTTAAGGACATTTATCATTCAACATACACATGATAAGAACCGTAGATACTTCAAAGATACTATAGATAGTCGATACAGAATACAGAAGAATAAAAATCTTTTCATAAACATTTTGGCATAACTAGGATAAAGTTGATGTTTATACAAAATACAAATGTTTATAAAAGTGTATTCTTCCATTTCCTTTTGTCCTGTTTTGATTTCAAAGTTTTTGTCATTCTTTTCAAATTAGTAAATTAATACAAAAACAAACAAATACCTCTGAACAGGCGTGATATAAAAACCTACAAGATTGTACTTCCGATAAAATATACAAAACACACAAAGTTTAAACTGAACACTGAATGAATTATGTACAAAGTACACGATATAAATACTTATATAATTCATACAATAAATATACAGACAAATCATATTGATATGTATGGTACTATTATTTTGTTTTATATAACCGATAATAAATCCACAGGGTAAAAATGAATAAAAGCTGAGAATTATTCAGTGTGTTCAGTGTTCAGTATTCAGAGATGAGAGAACAAAGACTTTAGTTACATAAAAAGAAGAGAGAAGGCTCTACAGGTGTTATTTTTCACTCGCGTATTCTTTTCGCATCAAGGTAGAAGCACAACTTCAACTATACAGTATTATTACGTGTACTATGTACAATGTACAATGTACTTTGTGCATGTAGAATGAAGACATTCAAATTCACATGCTTGCTTGCATTTCTTCAGTTTACAGTGCACAGCTTTTCTTATACAATTTCCTTGTTTCCAGTTTCTGGGTCTAAAGATAATCACTGTTATATAAACTCTCTTGTAAAAAAATTGGAGTATTTTTTATATTATGTACATCATTTTTTCTACTGAAAACTGCAAGTAACTAAATTATAATAATTAATAACCACAACACAAGTTTACACCAGAATCCGAAATTGTACTTGTATTCAATATTTATGCATGTGAGTGCAAAAAAGATGAAACCACATGCATTTACCACATGTAAAACGTACAAAAGGAATAACACCGTAGTCAAACATTTAGAAGCAAGTTTAAAAATTAAAAATGTAAAAGGTTTTTACTTGTTTTATCTTCTTTCTGAATTCTGAATATCACATTTAAACCAATAATTCTTTCAAATTATACTACTGATTATTGATTAGAAATTATTTGCCACTGTTCCAAGTTCCGGTAGCGTGAAATAAATAGTTATATAAATTGAATGAGCTTTGCCCATCAAAAAAATAAGAAAAAAATACATAAGAATTATAAATTGAAAATTGTAAGGTCTCAAAGCTGTGTAATTTAAATCCAAGTTAAAATCTTGAATCTTAGAGTCTTAGAATCTTGAGGAGTTTTAACACCTCAACATGTAAATGCACATGAATATTTACATGGATTTTACATATCATTACTATTATTATTAGTAGTAGTAATTATTAATCAGTAAAATAACCATTGACCTATTTATATTCATACTTGATTCACACGTTTCAAGCTAAACCTACACATCATATTCATTATCACATGTAAAAATTAGACAAAAGTACTTCTATATTATATTATATACCAGCTACTTGAAATGCACATACATATTTTTATGAGGCTTAGCATATTTAATAATATAGATGTATCTATATAATGCATAATACATGATACATGGTGAGAGGAGAGGAAGGGGAAAAGAAGAAGATGGTTTTGCCCAGTCAGAGTCATTTTGTTGTTGTTCCTTCTCATTCTTCAAAGAATCTTATATATAAACAGATATACTATATACTATATACTATACATAAAGTGGAAGACTGTTACATGATGATATTATGTGATTCTCAATTCCCAATCCTCAACTCTCAAGCAGCAGAGAGACAGAGAGAGGGATGATAATATTATACAAAAAAAATACAACACACGCACAAGTACACACACACAGACCAAACCAAACCAAAGTCGTAACAGTAATACTAATAATCATCATCGTAATAGTGGATGCTGAATGTGAATGCTGTTTCTGTCTGGCACTTTCACTTTTCCGTATGTACATTGTACATTGTACGTACTAGTAACTAGTATAAAACACTGCATAGTACATACGACATTATATTGTTGTATTATATTATGTTTTACGTTTCAGAATGTAGCACACGACCCACCTTTTTTATCGCTATTATATACATTATACATATTTACTACGGCGAAAATTGTATGCACAAGATACAAGATACATATAGAATAATGCAAAATGCATACACATGATATAATTCAACTAATACACAATAATATAAATAATGTATAATGTATAGCGGTATAAGGAATAAGGTGTAAACTTACATTTTTGTACATTCCTTTTCAAACTTCAAACTTGCACTCACGCTTTGGCAAATATCGTGTGTTTTAAGTTTTACTGCTTTGTATGCCTTTTTGTATTTTTTGTACTGTATTTTCCATGTTCTTAACTTGATTCTTAATTTTAAATGTTTGATGCATCTTTAGATTTTTTTTGCATCCATCATTCAAGTCAAATTACAAATTGCATACTTTAAACTTTAATCTGCTCAATACTCAATACTCAAGCAACTCGGACGTATCACTTATCGTTTCTCATCTCGGTCCGTAGTAGAAAAGTGCACATATTTGGATTTTATTAGTACAAAAAGAAGAGTGCGGAAGAGGATGCGGATTTAATTCACGAAGCATGGATTTGCCTTTTCATTTTACATGTAATCATTTATATACGCGTTATATACTATAGAATATACAATATGGGCTTAATTTTTGATTCTCTGTAGACTGTACAGAGTACACAGGAGAGTGATGAGTCTCATCATGCTGTTCCGTATGACGTTGATGATTATTTCATGAGGAGCATGACGAAGAATCTGGAATCTTCAACATGATAAATGTGGGCTCGTATAAAAAGTTAGTATAAAATATCATGCATCTCCTTTTCTTACTACGTAAATACTAAATAGTAAATACTCTTCATTCATTTGTATTTTGCATTTTGTGTGGACCTAGATATTTCAAATATGTATATGTTTCAAGCAGTGCTGGTAGGCTGGCAAATGGTTGTGCATTGTGCATAATGCATAATAATGCACTTCTATTATATTCTATTATATTATATTCTCTACTATTCATGTGTGTGGTGTGTACACGTTGATTGTGAACTGGTATTTACTGTTTAGTATTTACTAGTTACGCCTACACTAGCTTCATACAATAAATAACTGTACTATGTGTAGTATGTATAGTTTATAAAAGTTTAGCTGTCATTCGTCATTCGTAATCATATTATGCTTATTCATGTTCATGTCAAGCACAAAATGTCAAACTCTGTGAACTGAACACTGCTTTTTTATACTAGAAACACATTGCGGTGCACACTGTCCATCATTTCCAACGCAATCCTTACCTTTGACAAACACTAAAAGGATGAGAAGGCTCAAAAAAATAAATAATTGCATGCATAACATTTTAGAAAAACGTTGGAATTTGGCGTATTAGTTTATCAGTTTAAAAATAGTGCAAGAACACATTCAACATTTAATATTCAACGTGATCTCAACTATTTCATCTCTGCAAACTGTCTGCAGAGGTGAGAAGATGTCGATCAAATAGAAGACTTTTTTTTACCTAATTTTACCTCTTCAGTCTTTTTTGTTACGGAAATATTATAACAAAGGCAGACGTACATAAATATGTAAAAAAGCAAAAGGTATTTCTATGTTTCACTCGCCCGAATATATAATATAAATGCTATAGGTGAATCTATTGATATATTTCCACTAGTTTTTCATGCACTACTAAGCATGGCTAATAAGCGATTGAAATTGGATTTAACGTCAAAACGACATCCAATGGAAATCCTTAAAGAAGGTACAAGCGTGGAAAATACGCATGGAAATTACTTTGTCCTTTTTATACTTTGTACGCAAGCCGTATATCATGTAACGTATAACGCACAGTACGCTAAAAAGGCAAAACTGAAACATATGATCATTTTAGTGCATGAAATATTATTAGAGCAAAAGTATGTAAAATTTTTATTTGTACTTTTTCTTTCATTGCTCCTAGTTTTGAATACTGAATACATGGAACAAATCTTTACAGTAAAGTAAAAATGTACAATAAGAAGTAGATGCATATTTAATATTTAACGTCTTACGTCTTTTTGAACAGAGTAGCATCTTTAAGTCACCAAAATACTCATTGTAGAGACACAATATACAATGGGCAAAAACTACTGTACATTCTGAATTTTGAATGGTAAATGTGTAGTATAAATTATGTACATACTGCTCAATATTATTTCATAGATGTATTTGTCTTATACCTGTATGTCTATAGTTCTGGTCAGGTAGGAAAAAAATGAGCACAAATAGTAAATATCAAATATCAAATACCAAGAATTCAAGTAAGCATGTCCTACGAGTAACGAGTAGACGTAGACATAGACATAGACGTGGAAATGGAAATGCTAATGGGATGGAATATGAAAAATATGCAGGCCAAATAAGTAGTAAGGAATAAGATGATGTTCAGCAAAGCACGGAGAATAACCTACTTTATGCATAAAAAATATGCACATGCAGACAAGTACAGCGAACAACAGACAGCCACTTTCTCTTTCCTTCCTATTCATCCTCCCCATAAAACTCGTACAGCCATAATAGTAATAATAATAATAATGATAATACTAGTAATAATAAGGCATAATATGTTATACCTGTGCGAAGTGCGAATGCATTATACATTATATAATGGATAATGGAAGAGTCCATCTGTAATCTGTATAAAGTATAAAAAATATTACAGTACAAATCATAGCTGTATTTATTATACATTATATAACAGTTTTGATCATCTTGATTATAAAAACGAGTTAAACTTTAGAATATTTGGAATGTTTGGAGTTGGATAAATATTTTTATGTATGCTGATCAATTAAGAAGGCACATCTTCAATCTGTATTTACACAGTAATAATAAATATTATTGTTCTTCATATTTCCCGTTTACCCCAATTAAAAAAGGAAACATTCACAGCAAAGATTAAATGCCTATTAAACTTGTTGTACAAATTTAAGAATGTTCTTGCTTCTTTCTCATGTGCTTTGAGCATAGAGCTTTGCGTTTAAACAACGTACTTTGTCATTTGTCATCGTAAGTAAATATTCGGTTTACGTGCGTCCATTTTCCATTTTATCTATTTCTATTTCTATATTTAGTATTATCTTACAGAGTACCAAGTAAATGATGATTTTAATCTAAAGCAAATAAAAAAAAACATATGCCTATGTATAAGAAGAAAAACGAAAGAGGAAGAACATTTTTGTTATCTTTGACAAAACTTTAGATTTTCGTAGTAATCAAAAGTAAACGTACGGATATAAAACATGCTACGTGCACTTTTAAACGCACCTCTCTGTACATCATGGATTATACCAATTAATAGTGCAGCTGACATGATAAAAATTACAAATTAAATTAAGATGTTTTTCCGCACAAGAGATGTACTGAGATGGCACAAACAACAACAAATCTATCTACAATTAACGATGAGCTCAGTATTGAAAATTGAAACCAATGGAGAATGATTATAAAAATGCATTAATAATTAATATGGAATATAGAATTGGGGCAATCTGTAAAGAATAACGAGTAACGAGATGTCGTAATACAGATATATATATAATATAGATAGTAGATAGACATGAGAGTGACTACTGGAAATGTAAATGAAAGGAAGAGTTAGATTTTGTAGTGCATAAAAAAAAGACATGTCCTTCCCTTTCTTGCTCTTGTTCTGGTTCTTCTCTTTCCTTGTATTCCTCAGCATTCCGTAAAGGATTTAAACAAATGTAAGATATTATAATGTATCAAGTGTGACTCTAGGATAAGCTGCAGTTTACATTGGAATTGTTATGTACTGCATTATTATTATTATTATTATTACTACTACTATCTACAAATTACGACATTGCATTGGAGCATTGAACTTTTTTAAAAGTTGTGCAAAATGCAAAATGTGCATCCGTGCTCTACATAATACATAATACGATACGTACTGCATAACGCATTGTTGTATTATTACTCTTCTGTTACTTTTAGCTTTTAAATCTGTGGTATCTGGTTTCCATGATCGTTACATAATTTTGCTTCACTTTTTGTTCTCATCACCCTCAAAACTCAAAACTCTAAATATTACACAGATATTAAATATTAAGTCAGTCAAATGTCAAATTTTGTTCATTGTGTGCTGTTCACACATTTTCTAAATTATTCAATGTACAATATACAATGACAAATGACAGTGATTTTCTTGAAATTTTCAATGAAACTGCATGTGAAAAATCTTGAACTTTTTTTTTTACTTCTCGATGAAATATTATTATGACTTGATATTTTGATATTTGCATACATAATAAATTTGACTGTGGTCTAAACTTTAGCTTTTAAAGTACCAAACGCCAAACATTGAATATTGAATATCAAGAACACGAGACTAACAAATAACAACAAGACGACGGATGGCTGATGATACTGATGATAAAATGTCACTTTTACAACTTGTCAGTTAAAAGTTAGACATTATAATACAGCTATATCCTCGATGATTCAAGGACGGAATTTTAAAATTCAAAACATTTTAATTATATTATTTAACGAGGGGAAATATTTAATAATATGTACTTCCTTACTGCTTGGAAAAACTGTGTAAACTATTATAGGAGAAAAGCAAAGTTTAATTTTCATGTCTGTAAAAGGACTATGACAGAAATTTTTTGAGCTAAATTGGCGCAAAGTCCGATATTTGATGTCCGATTTCAAGTCGCTGGGTGTGAATTCTTAAAAACCCTTTGAAAACTAAGGATTGTTTCCAAGTTCCAAAGTTTGGCTGCGCTACCCTCTAAAAAAACTCAGGACTTAATGTCAGGATTTGCTAGTATGCGGATATTTTTATTTAGGCCGTTAATCGAGGATTAGAGTTTAGAGTTTAGAAGATCATATTTTTTATGTACAATGCTATTGATTCTTAAAATCCTCAGAGTTTTCATTACATACATTTGGGGGAGGCGAAAGAAAGTAAATGCTTTCATAAAAGTACGATACACTTCAATGCTCTTTATTTTGCTCTTCAAAATAATGCTCTAAACTCAATCTGCATCCACTCCAATGTTATGATCTTGTTTATACATGATACATTTTACACACATTACAAATTACAAGAGTATGCAGTTTTCAAACAATGGTAATTATTCTGGTGATGAATTGTTTGCGGAATGTGAAAAGAGGAAAAGCAGTAGTGACATATTTATCTTGTGAGATAATCCTGTAAATTGTAAGTAGCCTATAATATGTATTTTACAAATACTCACGTACACACTCAAAATACATGCCTGTTTACCGTGTACCACGTATTTAAAATTTTGCGTAGTATTCTTTTTCTTATTTTGGATCTGTATTCGGTATTCTACATTATTCTGTCATCTCCATAATGTACAATATAGCATAAACTTTTCTCCATTCAGCATTTGCCTAGCTGCTAAATTCCCAATGTTTACAATTCTTTAAATGCAGCATATAATTTGACAAAAGATAGAATCATTCATAGGTAAGGTATCTATAATTTTACATATAGTGACTCATTTCGTTCATGTTGTTCATGGCTCACAAATAGCAAAGCCCAACTTGACCCACTAACCATCAACCAACTATTTACAATCAAAGCTGTAAGCAAAATTTCCTGGACTATATTTTTTTTAAATGAGGTCAGGTTCTCCCTCCTTCTTCAATATCTATCTTTTTGTTGAGT
Source organism: Sminthurinus signatus (assembly GCA_019776565.1). NCBI lineage: Eukaryota > Metazoa > Arthropoda > Collembola > Symphypleona > Katiannidae > Sminthurinus > Sminthurinus signatus. Next base: position 8,122 of record JABASP010003276.1, read on the forward strand.
AAACACTTTAAATGGGGACTTTCAAGATTAAACCATTTACAACAAGCAAGTATGAATTACATATCCAGCACATTGTTGTTTTATTTTACTACGTTTTATTTAGACCTTTTTATTTTTTATTTTTGCTGATGACTGATGAACTATTTCTAGGATAGTTTGTATTCTGTATGCTGTATCTACATTCAACACTGTACACTGTACACAAAGCTAATTGAAAATAGTACATTAAAAATGTTGACCGTATACCGTGTAGTGAAAAAATTCAAGGCATCACCAGTAAACAGTAAACAATGCGAATAAATAGTGCACCATTAATCACGTAATCGTTAATAGTTATGCCTTGTTCAGTTAATGCGGACTCTGAACTCTGAAAGTCATACAAATAATATTATAATGCATAATGAACAAAGAACAGAAAACCACATTTTTAAACTCTTCCTGTTCTACATTCTACATACTTGCGTTTACTACTAATTAATTGCCCACACATCACTCAATCCTCAATATTTAATACTCTTTTAAGTTATAGCGTTTTACATAATTTTATATGTGATTTATATTTCATATTACATGTACATATATAATAATAATGTATTATATTGTCAATTATTGTCAAAGGAAAGGCAAGCAAATTATTGATGAGCTAAATTCTCTGTACTCTGTACTCTGCGCTCATTATTATTACTCGTCACATATTTGCTATTTGCAAAAACAGGTATAGAAAATGAGATGACTTGTCAATATCAATATCCAATATCAAATATCTGCTGTATGCTGTATGCAATATTATACAACAAAACACGACAAATGACAACTCTCCTAAATTCATTCATTTAGTATTTAGTGTAACATGTAACATGTGGATTTCTAGATTATAGATGATATCATCCTGACATAAATCATACCATTTTTAGAACTGGGATCTCTGCTACACATAAAATATCCATGTACATAATACATAATACATGCACACATTTTGTCACAAAGATTTCCCTCAACTTGAAACCAAAATGTGCTACAGATTAAATACAATACAGATAGAATAGATTTAGTTTCAGAGTCACATTGAGATCATAACCCAGAGACAAAGTAAAAAACAAACAAAGTACATTGCTAATTTGTAGAGAGAGAGAAAGAGAACGGAGACTTTTCCTGTTTGCAACACGGAAATTTATGAGGCAAATCATAATAGCTATAACATGACATAAAACATAAAATGACAAAGTTAAAACCAATATCATTACTATCATCAATCATCAATACAACATCAGAATGAGAACCAGAACCAGAGACCAAAATCAGGTCATATCAAACCCAGAACTCAGAATTACCGCAATTAAACTTGAGTTCCCCATCTAATTGTGTAATCTGTTTTCTGTTTTTCCCCACCACCTACATAATAAATAATAATATACTTATTATACATAAAAAGTATACAATTACAACTGTATACGCGGCTTTTCTAAACTGCGTCGACGAATTGTTCTTTGGTGGTTGGTGGTCATCTTTTTCTTACACGAGTATTTTAAAGACGCAAAAAAGTAACTAATTTAATCTGGAATTTTAAGGTTTTGCCAATCAATAGTTTAACAATTAATGATTAATGATGAATCATTAGTCATTAACTATAAACTATAGATAATCAAAGTTTAATTCCCAATTCCTGGGACTTGTGACAAAATCCCTGCCCTTTTCAAATCCAAAACAAAAAAACACATGATATAAAGAAGGAATAAAATAAAGGAAAGTCCTTACATAAATTCATAGTAAATTTATTAGATTAGGGTCAATTCTCTCTTATCACACAGTAGTAAATACCAAGTAGTAAATACTAAATACTTTGTACTTGGAAATTGGAAATAACGTCGTTTTTGTCATGTCGTAAGTCCCAGTGCACTTGTATAATGATAATAATAGTGTCAAACTTGTTTGTTCGGGGAATCCAATAGCTTTCATAATTACATTAGCATCATCATCATCATCATCATCATGGGAGTAATTTGTCTGGACCATTTGTCTAGTTTCTCCCTCTCGTTTGTCTTTTGTCTCTGGTCTTTTGTCTTAGAATGCAAATGAGCGCTCCGTTTCCAGCGTCCACTATCCAGTTGATGAGCATGTTGACTAATTAGCATGAGGAGAAGAAATATTCCGTCAATTAGACATTACACACTGGATATGAGATGTGAGATGTGAGACATGAGAGAGCCGATCCTTTTTCAACAGATTCTATCACACATCTCATCAACGTATCAATCCTGGATGCTTCAAGTTCCAAGAAGCAAAGAAAAAAAACGTAAACAAAAGTTACAACAGTCAATGCTCAATGCTCAAAAATCAAGTTTAGTTTGTCCAATCTGTTTGTGAAATGTTTTCCCATGACATGCAAAATGTAAACTAAACCAAAACCAAAGCAAAAGGACAAGGGCAATTGTACGATCTAACGAATATCTAGAAAGAGATTTTATATTTTGTATTGTATTGTGTGCAATATTTCATCAGAGACTGAAGACTGACCCTGGTAAATGCCCCGATTTTTCCATTGTGAAATCATTCTATTATTATTATTATTCGTAGTAGTAAGATTAACTTTGGAAGACTTTCACCTTGTACAAAAGAAAAAAAGGAGGATGATTTCATCATAATATTTCAAATCCATAAGAACAAGAGGAATAAAAATTGGTCCGATATTGTAACAGTTGTCAAAGGGAAGACAAAGGATGATCAATGATCAATGGAAACTCCACCGTGGACTAGTTACGAGTTACGAGCTACGATACGAGTTGATGGGAGATGAGTAAATGAGCGTCGTCAAATTCAAGTTCAAGTTCAAGTTGAACTATGTACAATGTACAAGAAAGAAGGTGCAAAAGTATTCACAGAAGAGAGAAGAAGGAAGAGTAAATAGAGGAAATGTCATCAGTCATTTCTCATAAATAATTTTTATACAGTCGTCTCAGTCTTTCAAAGCGGCTGGAGAAACAAAAAAACTGACCATTGTACATTCTATTTTGTACATTGTACAAGTCAAACTGAAAGTCAAAGTCAAAGTCATAGATTGGAATTGATGTCAAACTAACTTTCAGTGACTGGTGACTCTTCTTTCTCCGTATCGAAATCATCGGAGAGAAAAAAAAGTCTATTGCCATTCACTTGTGGACAGATTGCCCCTGATTTTTTTCATGATGATTGCTCTTTTTACTTTTTTTAATTTTAAGTGAATTGAACTTGTCTCCAGGCTTTTGTTCTCACTATTTATGCTCATTGTGCGTCCAGTGTCCAATGTCCATGATCCATGATTCTACTTGTACTTAGAAAATACATATGGTTCACGTTCACATTCACAGGGAGTCACATTTTCATTCATCCCCTTTGTATCTAAATACATGTATCTAAATACACACATTCCATGTTCCACGTTCCTTGATTCAGCCTGTTGCCTCTTCTTGTTTTCCCCTTCATGTACACTGTACAATGTACACTACACATTGCACAAGACACAAGACACAAGACAGGGGAAACTGGAAAAGTCAGTCTAGAGTCTAGAGGAAAATAGACTGTGGAAAACATACACAAGGATAATAACATTTGTATAGATATGCATATTCATATAGCGAATGTTGGTGAAGGACGGACCAGAAACCAGAAACGAGAATCCGGATCAGGATCATCGTCCCCGTCATCCCATATTCATTTGATTCACCCATCATATTTTTTTGGAAATGTATAAATCTCCACAGTGTACACATTATGCATTTTATATGGGTGCTAATAAAGGAGAGTCCACACAGATATTTTCTCACATAAACTTCAGCTTGTTATTTATGAGAGAGGGAGAAAGAGAGAGAGAGAGAGAGAGAGGACCTATATAAGATATAAGTATTTAAAACCCCATTACGCATTACTCTGGTACTGAATCAACTTTTTTGTACATATTCCTTCCGACTACTGCTCATTTCAATGGATAGTTCCACTTAACTCATATGTACATGTATGGAAAGGGAAGAGGGACGAGTGACATCACATTTATTTATATTCATATTTATTTACACCCGAAAAAATGGTTAGGTATACAAACTACACATTTTTTGTCAAAAAAATCTACCCTGTCAAAAAAAAGTAGTCATTTTTTAAGAATGTGTTAAAATATGGTTATTATTATTACTATTTACGATTATGCACTTTTACATTCTACATTCTTCTACAGCATGTATCATATCATATCATATTGTACTATTTATAAATGAACAAAGACAAAGACAAATCCGACTAGTCAATATAAACAACTGTACAAATGCACAATATGCCCAATGCTCATTGTCCACACAGAGTAGATAAATAGCTTTTCATAGGATTTTAATTTTTGTACTTTGTTACATTTTTCAACACAAACAAAAATCGTACCTACACCAAATAAATGGATGAAATAATCAAATTTGAAATGAACAATCCTCCTTTAATTTTTCTTGTATTTTAATCCCACATTTTTTCACATCTCTTTCTCTACTCTGTAATCTGTATTCAGTATTAAGTATTAAGTTTGGAGTTGTGAGTTATGACATTTAGAATCAGTCGCGTACATATTAAATATTATTTACTATTCATTATGTATTTAATTTAATATATGATACAAAATGAATGGTATAAAATACGCTTCTGATTCAACTAGCAGAACTGTATCAATTACTCCGAGTCTCCTTTTCTTCCTTTTTGTTTTGTGCTTAGATTCTCATCAAGTTCTCAAAACTAAATACTAAATATACTCAGATTTTCTATCGTACAGTTTTAAATTTGATGCTCTCACATCTCATGTGAAAGATCCTGCTCTTCTCTTCTGCTCTGTTTTCTGTTTACACAAGTTCAAAGTCCATTGTCTTTATTAAAAAGGGGAAGGAAAAAGGAAATGAGAAGAAGAAGAGGAAGAAGAAAAAAATCGGCAATCTATTTATGAGCTACACTGTGCTGTCTACTGTGCAATCTTTAGTCTTTAGTAGAGGAAGAAAACATGGACCTTGTGAATTGTAAATGAAATTCAAAGTGGTTGTTGCCCTGCTTTTGGCAGTTCTGGTTCCAGTTTCCTCTATTGAACATTGAACATTGAAACTCATTTAATTCAAATGTCTGTATTTTATCCAGGTAATATTATACATTTTACATTTTATCATGTATGCTTTTTGGATCTTTCCAGCTCATTTCTCATTTCTTTCAGTGTGGCCACATAAACACTGGCACAGGACTGTCTGCATGTTTTTCATATTGTTTCTCTTTTTCCTCTGTGAACTACTGACGCTCAGATGAAATGAGATGAGCATCAAAATGAGAATGACGCCGTATTAAATTTTGTATGGAATGAAAAATGCCATGGGCTATTAGTTCAAACTTTCAAATGGATGTTCATACTTGATACTTGTTTTCTCTCAGCTCACAGATGCTCACAATTCCTCACATATCCAGTATGTAGGATGTAAAATGAAGAGATGCCCGCTCTGCATATTGTACACTTTTTGTGAGAGAAAACATTTCTATTTATTTCTTGGTCTTCCTGTCTTGATACTTGGTACTTGGTGCTTTTTCCCTCCTTCCGACCGACCGGTAATACTTTGTACGTTGTACTCTCATTTTATTACATTTCAATTTTCAATTCAACGAGGAATGAAAATATACACACCTACAGTTACATTTCACATGTGTACATTGTACATTCGTCCTTTACAATTTACAATTACCTTGTTCACATACATGTACAATGTACAAGAATTCTCCATCCTTCATTTTCATTTTCATTTGGTTTATTTAGACAAGTAAATGGCACACACACTCACTGCCCTGGAAAATTATGAATTTTACAGTCATTTTACACAAGTGTACAGAGTGCAGAGTGAAGAGTAATCATCGTAGATCCTAGTTCATTATAACTTATAATGGAGTATGAGCATGAGATGCACAGAGTTTTTTCATATTTTCAAGCTTACTCTGCAGTTTTCAGTTCAGTTCTTCTCCGTTCAAAAACCAAAAACCGGCAACCGAAAGCTACTGTGCTTATTGTAGATGGTCCATCTTCAACGATTCACAATTAACAATCAGCACTCAAAAGAGCAAAGAGCAAATCTTCCGGATGAATGAAGAGCCGTTAGGAAATCAGCATACCGAATGGTGAACTCTCGGTACTCTGTACTCTGTTTAGCATGAAATATGCATATGTTGCAATTTGCACTCATGACTCATTACACTCCTCATTATGCTTTGGCTACTTGGTAAAACGAATCAAAATTTTAGACTCGTCTACGTAAAATGTAAAGTGTGCGATATAATGCTGTATTTAGAGTTTTACTAATTTTTCATTTTACTTTACTTTTCATTTCATTTTAATTTCATTTTACTTCGGCCGATTTAAAGTTCGCTGAGCGAAAAAATTTCCGGTTTACTTTATTTTCATTTTCATTCGTGTTTCATTTCACGTCGTGAAATGAAAAAGTTAAACACAGTTTAACTTTGGGAAAAAGTGAAAATGAAATGAAAATTTTACTTTTTCATGAAACTCTAAATCAAAATAAAATGAAACGAAAAGTAAAATGAAACGCGCAGGATTTAGTCAGAAAAACGAAAACGAAAAGAAAACTCTAAATCGAAAGAAAATGAAAATTACGTGAAAAGTGGCGTGAAGTGAAAAAATAGTGAAACTCTAAACAGGGCATAA
>JABASP010003277.1:0-14814 GCA_019776565.1 Sminthurinus signatus
AGTAGAAAAATAAACACAGAAATTTAGCAATGTGTGGAAAACTACAATCCACTGAAAATCCTTCATAAAGAGAAAGTATAAAGATTGAAAATAAATACCTATGACAGTTCAGTTCTTCGTCAAAAAATATATCAAAATTCTGAGCATCCAGTTTTTAGTGAAACAACAACAGCAAATTTTTTTGTGAAACTTTGTACTAGACTTTTCTCTTTTGTATTTTTACTTTGAGGCTGTCAGGCTTTAGGCTGTCGGTGTTTTTACCATAGAAAGAGACTAGACATATTAGTAAAATATGACTTTCAAGGATGACAAAAAGATGAAGAAAAAAGAAAGAGTCTGATGACAAATGACAATCAATCAAAAGTGTCTCACGTATCTCCATAAATTCCAGATTCCAGATTGCAGAAAATAAAATACACATTGATCTGCATAGAATACAGATCCAGATGCAGATCTAGATCTAGTTCCAGATTTCATAACCAACTCTTGCTGATGGAGCATGTAAAATAAGCAAAGTGACAGATCCTCTCTCTACTTTCTCCTGTCTACACCGCACCGCACCACGCTTTAGAGTTTAGATTTTAGAGTTTAGAGTGAAGATTGAACATGGTGCATAAAAAGAACCTGTATATTATAATGGTGCATACATGAGCTGTCTACTGTCTACGGTCTACTGTCTACTGTCGCTATTGTCAAATGATGAAAGCCACTCTGCAGGAAAAGGGAGACGAGAGACGGAAACAACATACTTTCGAAGAATAGCTACAGACTACAGACTCCTTTCTCTTTCTCTTTCTATTCCCGCTTTTCACTCTCCATCCTCTTCTTGTCTTGTCTTTTCTATTCCAATTCCAATGCCAATTCTGGCTCGTTCCCATTATGCATAAAATTGACAATACTCCCAGTAAAAAGAAATACAAATACAATATCGTACAAAGTACAAAGTACAAAGTACAACACTCGAAACTCGAAACACTAAACTCAAAATTCGCATGCATAAAAGTAAACTGTACATAAATATTCCTGTTGGGCAATATGCTGGAGTTGTACTTGTGTAGCTCAGCTCAAACAAGAGAGAAAATATAGAGAGAAGAAGAGAAGGAAACGGAACGGGGGAAAACTATACAATAAAATATCTGTATTTCTATAGTGCTGAAACATCAAGATGAAAAGAGAAGGAAGAGAAAAACAAAACAGGGTGATAAAATGCTAACGAAGAAAATGTGTGTAGCAGCTTTTGAAAAAAAATGAGAATGAGATGTACTTTATACTTTATACATTATACAGAATACAGAACAGATGCAGATGCAGTGAAAAGTAAAATATGGTGTTTGTTATTTGCGATTCTTTGTGCATTCACTCTCCATTCTCCATTTTATATTATTATCAAAACTTTTATCTCGTTTTTCTTCCATCTTCCATCTTCCATCCAGTAGCTACAATACAATCTTCTGTAATATAAAGTATCTGAAATCTTACAATATACAACTGAATAACAAAGATTGGAATTGGAATAGAATCGCGAGTAAATTGTTTTTCAAAGTTCATTTTCTCTCAACTCTGAACCTCTCAAATTGAAACAGCAGACACACATTTTTCCACCGTTAATATTGATCTTTCCAATTTTCTTGGACAGTTTTCATTTTTCATCATCATATGTACATAAGTTTAAGTAGATCTATCTGTAAATTGTAAATGCATAAGTAAATACAAGTTTGAATTGAAATTGAAAAAATCACAGTGCCAGTGAAATGTTGAATGTAATCAAAATCAGGACCTTGAAAATTGAAAGTGGGCTCCACATTTCCCTCTGTATTTTTTTGAGTAAATTCAAAAAATTGGCTATATATTTCAGAATATCAAGAATCAAGAATCAAGAGAATCAAGAGAATGTTCAAAATTGAAAATGGTATGAAACAATCTTCATTTGATTATCCAATCCAAGGTGTATCTATGTAATAATATTATGTAATATGTAAATGGGACTAGTAAACGTACCATCAAATATCATGTAAGGAAAAATTCGGGAAAAATACAATAAGAGGTACATGTAAAATATACAATGTTCACCTTCTTTGTACAGCCGTATTTTAAGTATTTTTCTCCATCAGAATTCAAAATTCACATTTTTATGCCCATCCAATCAAATCCAAATCCAATCCATTTCAATTTTCAATCCAATCGTAGATTGAAATAATATGGACCAGCTGATTACTAAATTACATGGTACACAGTACAGAGAGTACCTGCGAGAATTGTCCTGTGAATACTTGTGATTTATGACGGCTGCCATTTGCCATTGAGCATTGAACCTTGCATATAAAATTGGAAATTTCTTCAAGTAAATCAAAAATCAAAAGCTCCTTTCATCAACCTACAATTTAACTCTATAATTTTCCTATTAAATTTGCCAGCATTACTTCCCACTATTATTATTATATTAATAATTCAAGCATTAAAGATTGAGCATTGGAAGGATAAAAAGCTAAAGAGGTGTTAAAAAATGTATAATGTTTTACCTGCAGTTCCTGAATAGTCGGCAATGTGTAGTCGATACATATCTGAACTATTTGAAACTCGAAAGAAGCCATAATTTGCCACACGGAAGTTTCCTTCCCAGTCCCAAAGCTCCACACTCAATTCTTGGTCTCCACTGGCAGTCATTTGTGAGAGGGCGGTTAAACCTACAAATAGAATTAGAATTATACAAGTCATCATTAGTTTTCGTTTCTTCCCAATTGTCAACTTGTTCTTTATTCTTTATTTTCATTCATATCACTTTGATGTTGATTTTTGATTCTATTACATTTTAGCCATTTCCCACTTCCCAAAAAACTACAAATTACAATTTTTGACAATTTCAATTTTCAATTCATACGATACTCAATACTCAATACTAATTAGCTATAAAATCTAAAATAAACTAAAACGTTCAATGTCTATCACAAAATAAAAGTTGATGCTTTGTTGCATAGAATTTCATATGAGTTTTACTTTTTACTATCTGTATGCTGTATGCCGTACTTGAGCTTTATTTGAGTCTGTCGTCAATCATTTCCCTGAATTAAAAATTACTGCAGCTGTAATTTCATATAATATATAGATTTTAGATAATACAGAATACAGAATCTGAAGTAAAGTAGAAATGTGCCTTGGAAAAAAAGTTGCAGTTAATGGAAGAAAAAAACAGTAAAACTGATTAAAAGTACATTAACAAAAAAATGGATGAGGAAATTGCGTCATTTCTGTGTTCTTGTCCTTGAGTGAGAAATAAATTGTAGGAAGATCCCTAGTTTTTCCGAGCATACTTAAATGTGTATAAAATATAAAATATAAACCTAATACTTAATATTACTATATCTTGCGTCTTGAGTCTTGAGTCTTGAGTATAATATGACATGATGCATTATAAACTGGCGCAAAATGTCGCCGCTGCTCCAACTTCCAAATTGGAAAATATACTAGAGTATTTTTGCTCCAGTCGTAATTTCTAATTTCTATAATAAGTGTCTTGGTTCTTGGTCGCAAAAACAGTCGGAAAGCATATGTTGAATGCTCAATGCTGGATTCTGGATGTTGAGAGTCGTAGCAGTTGTCTACAATCTACAAGTACAAGTGAGAGTAAGAATTTTCTATTTCACTCCTACAGTTCTCGGTTTTGGGTTTTGGGAAAGGAGAGAAGATTATTCCTCGACTCGGCTTCAGATAACTACTAACTAGTAACTAGCAACCAGTCTAGATTCTAGCGCTAACTTACTAACTTACTCTAGTGTTGACTTTAAGCAGTGAAAAAGATAAGAGAGTCAACATGAGCAACACACTTGGACAAGAAGATATTATATGTTATTATTAGAGAATACGTGTATGTAGAAACAGGCCATTCGAATGAAAATGTAATCAAGTTTATGTATTATGTATGATACTAAAAAAATATATATATTTTTTGCTGACCGAGCCAGACGTGGTTGTATGGAGATCCAAAGCCGGATTCATAATCAGTCCATGTTCGGAAGAAATTTTCTTTCGGAATTTGATGATCACTCCGACGCTGAATCACCGTCCATCCTCCTCCATCCACACTCTCCAAGTCACAGTAGACCTATTCATCATCATCATAGAAATAATAATATTTAACAATAATGAGTAAAATATACAAATATATTATACAATAAATTACATCTCCGCTCAGCTCACTGCATTTTCTGTTTTAGAAATCTGTCTCTTTTTTTAGGAAGCAAAGCTTCCTATTGAAATATTCGTGCCCGCCAGTCTGTGTACAATTAGCCACCTAGCGGTCACTTTTCGTACTCGTTAGTGGCGTCACCTAGTGACCAAATTTGGAACTCGTTAGTGGCATCATCTAGCATTTTTTGAACTAGTTAGTAGCGTCATCTACCGGCAAAATTCTGAGCTCATTAGTGGCGCCATCTGGCGGCTACTTTTGGAACGCTTTTTGGCGCCGTCTAGCGGGAAAATTTAGAAGTATATTAGGCGTGTTTATAACTAAATTTGTGATGATTTTTAACTTTATCCTACTTCTTCAATACTCAAAAAAAATACTGCTCATAATAATTAAGTAACAGAAAACAAGTATATCTATATCTATCAAAAAACATCTACAGGGCTACCATCAATCTACATAAAAACTTGTTTCATCTAAAGCCAACTTGATTTGAATTATTCATACTTGATACTGATGATGGGTTTCATATGTATCTTTCATCCACTTGTTCAACTGATTATAATTGTGATTATGAGAGCAATGTATAAATAATAAGTAATAAGTATCAAGTATAAATAAGGAGGCACCCTTAAGTTGTAACTCGTAACTCGTATCTCATATCTCGCATCTAAAAGAACAAATAATAATAATTATTCAAAACCATCTCTTTTAATTCCGTGCTGGGAAATTTAAGATGGTTTTAAGTATGTAGACAAGAATATAAATAGGAATACGAATACAGTTGGAGATGGTAGATACTAAGTACTAGGTACATGGCTGTTTTTTATTTGAGGCCTTTATTTGAGGAGCTTCTGTTTTTTCGGTGGAGTGATTTGTGTATCATTTGCATCTGTGCTGTACTGTAACAGGATAAAATGTAGTACTGGAATGGGATTTACAGCTTGGAATTTGGAGTTTGGAGTTTGGGATGGGGATTGGGAATTTGAAGGTTTGATTATCAGCCTGTTTACTGTTTACTTTTTACTCCTTATTTGTGGATTCATATATAAAGTACACCATATAAAATGTACATTGTACATTGTGTATTTTATTGTACAGAGAGTTTCAGGCTGGCCTTCACTTTCAACAGTCAAGTGGGAAAACTAGACGAAGAAGAAAAGAAAGGAAAAAAGAAAAGAGGATCACCAAGTAAAAGGAACGGGGAAGAAGTAAGAAGAAGTAAGAATAGGAATACGAATGAAGATGAGGGAAAAGAATAGAAAATGAGTCTCATGCTTCTCATAAGTAAGAGTTAGAAATTCATGAATTCTCCGACTTATCTCCTTTCTTTTTCTTCTCTTCTGTTGTACTCAATGCACTGTGCAACCATGTAAACTGTATACAAGATACAAGATACACATACCCACTACTTATCGTTAGCTTTGGCTTTAGCTTTAGCATTAGCTCCGTCTTAGTCTTAGACGACATTATTCTATCTTGTATCTTGTTTCTTTTTTGGTGTATATATTTCATATGTGCACAATGTACAAGAATGAGAATAAGAATGGGAATGGAAATGAGTACAAACAGTGGAGAGAATCTAGTTCAAGTTCATAAAATGAAACTTTCTTTATCCTTTTTCTTCTTCTTGCTGCTTTTACTCCGTCTCTCTCTCCAACTTCAACTCCTTTTCAGTCAGTATGAATGAGTGTGAGTATAAAATTTGAGTACACGCATAGAATATAATCAAATATCTTGAATAGACCCTCCACGTCCTATTACATTGTGCAATGTACAATGCACACATATTCATTATACACTATACACGCTATACATTTGAGAGTTGGAGTTTGGAGTGTACCGGGGGTAAAAACAGGATTGATGATGATAACACTTGGACAGCAAAGAAGTAGTGTAAAGATACGTTTTATATTCATATGATGACTCTACCGCTTTCTCTTGCTTTCTCTTTGCTTTCTCTTGCTTTCTCCTTTTCCTTCTCTTGTATACTTTCTCCTTTTCTCTTGCTTTCTCTCTCTCTTTTATCCGCAGAGAGAGACTTACACACACGAGACTAGTGGGGGAAATGAACAAGAAGTTCATTCATAACAGTGCCTCATAGTTAAAAAGACTCACATTCGGTGCAACTTGATACTTGAAACTGAGACTTGTACTGAAACTGATGGTAAAAATGATCCTAGAGTCTAGAGAAAAGAGAAAAGAGAAAAGAGAAAACAAACTGTGGGGAGAATATCAAGTGTATTATTCTTTGCTTATTATTATATTTGAATTCTCCAAATGTTTTCTCTGGACTCAAGACTCAAAGCAAAGTCCAGACTGTAGAATGTAGAATGTAGAATGTAGAATCTAGAATAAAGACTCTGGACTCTGGACTTTCTCCACTCATTTGCCTGTCTTGCCCTGATGTATAATGTGGAGTATCTATATGAATTCATGCATTGTTCTTTGTACAAATAAATGTTCTAGTTTTTCCTGACTCTGGCATTTTCTCCACTGCTTTGGCTCGGTCTGGTCTGGCCTGTTCAAGGTTCCACGTTTTCATGTTCCTTTCTTGGAATTTCTCTCTCTTGTTTTTTGTTGGGTTGGTTTGGTTTGGTTTGGTTTTTAGCAGAGTTGCTGAATATGGCCGTGAGATATAGAATATAGATAGATAATGAAAAGAAAGGAAAGTGTACAAGAGAAAAGAGAAATGAGACTGATAATAAAGAACACAGGAGAAAGAAAAAAGGAACGAGGGTCTGTTTTGGTCTGTTTTGATGCTCCTGTGGATTCATAAGAGGTTTTAATGGGGGAGGAGAACATGTCAAACATATTTCTTTTTTCAGTTTTCTATTTTCTACTTTCTACTCTTTGTTTTGTGCTTTGTGCTTTCTACGGTATATCAATGACTCGATTCTAGATTCTACATTCTAGGTTCTAGAGTAGACTAAAGAATGTAGAAAGTATGTTGTGGATGGATGCATGTTTATTTGAAAATATGCACATTTTTTATGCACACATGCATGTGGAGTGTGGAGTTCTACGGACATGGATGTGAGACATGAGATATTTTTCATATACCCTTTTTTCCTTTTTCCTTTTTTCTTCAGCTGTTCTAAGTTATAAACTACAGTGTTCAGTGTTTCGTGTTCCGCTGGAAGGAACAAAACAGAAGCTGAAACCTGAAACTGAGGAAAGAGTAACAAACAGAGGAGAAAACAAAGGGAGCACTTACATACCTCCTGCGATGCTTTCACTTCATGTTTGCACAATAAATATGGATATATGAATTCTGTACTTTATAACACATTTCCCTGGTTCCTGGTTTTGAGTTTTGAGTTCTGAGTTGGGAGAAAGTACTGGGGAAAAGAAGACTACAGACTGCTGACTACTGACATGAATACTCACTCTTCCACTAACTCACCTCAATTCCTTGATTTGCATGAGATTCGGGAAAAATGTTGTACACTCCGTTCCGACTGTGTCCTAATACTTGAATATCTCCACAATCCCTGGGACGTCCTGCAGTTTTCCCATTTCCCCATTTTTTTGTGTTTTTTTAGCATCCACGGCCATAGGAAATCCAAATTTCAATTTCATCCGGTTTGACAATTTATAACATGAAAAAACATAAAAACAAAGAAACAAAAAAATGAAAGCTCACATTTATAATTTATATGCATGTAGAATGTGTATAGATATTTTTTTTAACATAATATTGTGTGTAAATGTCTTTGAATTTTTTGTATTCATCCTTTCACACTTTCACACTGAAAACAGGGAGGTAAAAGAAACATCAAGTAAAAAGTAAAAAGTAAAAAAGAATTTTGACAAAAGGAGGAGTGCGAAAAGCTTCACTGCACTAGTGTACCTATCTTTAGATCAATGAAGAAAATGCAGGAGATTGAACGATAATGTATAATGTGCTCGTTCATTGTTCATTGTTGTCAAAGCTATTGTCTGTTGTGCTATTTTTAAGTAGAAAACACTGTTTTTGTGTGAAAGACACAGTAAAATTCTTTGGATGTTTAAGATTTTGGGAATTTTTGTGTGTTTGGATTTTACAAAGTGTCGGTTTTCTGTCGTCTTATATTTTGTCTTAGTTCAGTTCAAGTCCTTCAAATTCTTTCCATATTTTTCTTATTTTCTACATTCTACATTTTTCGGGTTGTTTTCTATGAAGATACATACCAAATATCAAATACTGGACTGAAGCTGAAAATGGAATTTGAGAAATTTTCATACATTATTTTTATTTTTATTGGCAATGGTAATAGAGTATAGAGCTTTGAAGTGCGGATAGTGGATAATCTTCTACTCCTTGAACTTGCAATTTGTGATCTCGGATTCCAGACTTCACATCAGTCTATCTAGTATCTGCAATCTACAATCTACAAGCTACGCACTTTGAAGAATGGGGAATGGAGAAAATAGAGAGTGGGAAAGTAAGAAAAAAGTGTAGAGAATCGATGAGGAAGAAAAATGTGGATAGAGAGGTAATAGGAGGAAAGAGGGAGAGAGAGAGAGAGTATTTTGGCTGATATGATATCATTGATGATCCTGTTCTTGGCACGCCCATTAAACTCAATGGACTACATCCTTTATGTCTTTCCAAGGGCAATTCATCTCAATGTGTGGACTCTGGATTCTAGATTCTAGATTCTGGATCGTGGATCGTGAATTGGATTCCCAGTCAAACACACAAGGATACATACGTAATACAAACTTATATGTAGATTGTAGATCTACAGATCTCTATCTTGTGGCTACAAAGTACATACATGTTCACACCAAGTACATTTCCCATCATATAAAGATAGTTGAAAGATCCTTCGACCTCTACACTCTACACTCTACACTCTATAATATGCTCTATACTTGATACACTACATTTATACAAGTAACACACATATTACACACACATTACACGTAATAATGTGCGGGTTTCACTCCTGCAGTTCCTCTAGTTTTAGTTTGGTATTTTCTCCACTTTCTCCATTTTCTCCTCCTTTCTCTTTGACGGCTCTCCTTTCTATCTTTTTCTTCTCTTTACTCTTTACTCTTTACTCTGTACATACGACTCTCATACTCTCATACTCTCATAAAGTTGGGCTACTCAATATCAGTCCATTAGGCAATAAATTAAACTTTTATGAATCAAACGGAAAGATGAAAAAAGAACTTCCTTCCCTCCACATCATACAATATCATATGATATCATGAAAAACAGAGGGTGAAAGGATAAAACATTCCCCACAAACACATTAACATTAGTTACAATAGATGAGTGCTTAAATTACAACTTACACTTGGTATTTGATACATTATTTGTTTTCGCCCAGGCGTCAAATTTCATTACAAGGTGATTTGTAATAGTGGTGCAATAAACATGTGTGATGTGTGTGTATACTTGTTATTCCAACTCAAATTCGAATTTGTATCTACAATCTACAACTCAGCCGTTTATAACATGATATAAGACGAAGTAAGGGAAAAGTCAGGAAAATACTTATTCTACAGATATTTTCAGCCCACATTCCACATTCCACACGTTTTAAAATTATCCACTGTCCTTCAATCTGACATGTGTCAATTACAGCTACAGCTCCTTTTCGTTCCTTGTAGCTAAAAATTCAGCATTTTCTTCGTAATAGAAAGAGAGAGAAAAGAAAAACGTGGGATGTGGTAGAAATCACATCAAAAATTGAGGGTGGGAAAAATTTAAGTAAAAGAGGAGCTTTTTCATTTCTACAAATTAAAGTTTTCTAATTTTCTAGTAAAGTAAAATATTTTCATACACCTAGTAAAAAACTGTATCTTATCATTGTAAAATAGAAATCTTCTTGGTTGCAACTGCAGACTGCAGAACTTGATTGAGTGGGTGAAAAGTATTAAAGTATAATATAGAAGTATTTCAAAGTTTCTTAGTTTCCCTCTGTAAATAAAAGTATAAAGATATTTTGATGCAACACTAGTAAAAAGTAAAAGTACAGAGATGGAAATAGAAATAGAGTGCAAATGTGTCTGTGTGTCGGTGTGTTGGCGACAGGTAAACTTTTAAAAGGCTTAGGTCTAGAATCTAGCATCTAGAATCTAGAATTCTCAGTTAATGGAAACAAGTGACGGAGTACCGTGACTGCCTCACGCGCCCAGCAAATGGATAGCTTACACAGTATAAAGGATGCAATAGTACAAAGTACAAAGTATATGGTGCATTGTGAAGGTAGGAGTTGGGGAAAGCGGTAAAAGTGAAGGAGATCGAAGTGAAAGGAAAAGTAGAACGAGAAAATTTCTCATTAAATAAAATTCCATCTTTCATACCATTTATCAGTCTTTTACGTGACGGACATGACACGGAGGATTCTGAAGTAAGCTTCTTCGAAGAGGAAGAAGAAGATGAAGATGTTGAGGTAGAAGAGGAAGACGAAATAGTACTAGCATCATCTTGTACGGAATTCCCTCTGCCTCCATTTTCCAAGGCCAAAGCTAGAGCTGGAACTGAAACTGGAGTTGAAGTCGGGGCAGTAGACGGCGATGACTTTGAAGGCCCCTGTCGCAATGCGGAGATGGCTGTCATCAAGTTTTCTTCAGATTTCTACAACAAATATCAAAAGATGGTCTAGATTTCTTATTTGTTATTAAAGTGTAAAATAATAACAGTTCCTCCTTTCCCATTTCATATTTCATACACAAACAAATACTTTTACAAAAACAAAATGTGTATATAAATCATCACAACTCTGTACAATGTACACTGTACAATACACTGTAAATAGATTTTATTTAAAAATATCATAAATATAGTATCTTTTACTATTATTATTATTATTGACTCGTTTGGACCACGAAAAACATTTAATAATTGTTTTTAATATCTCTCGCTTCTGAATTCTGAATTCTAAATGCTGAGCCCTGATAATCGTAGTTCACAAATATTTCTACACAATCACAAATATAATATAGTTGACCAGTTTTTTGAATTTGAGCCAAATCAAAAAACAAAACCACAAAGAATCGTGCTCAATTTCCTGACCGTGTAAATTACGATGAGACATCTAATTTGGTCATGCTCCTGTTTTCTCGCTACATTAACGCAATTAAATAAATGAGGAAAAACTTGGCTTGGCTTGACTTGTGCTGTATCTGATATAAATGTAGAATCTAGAATGTAGAATTTAGTTGGTCGAGTCTTAGGTCAGCAAAAAGCAAAACAATCGGAAACAAGGGCACACACATCACATATGTAAAAGTAAAAGGTATTATTATTGTGTGTTTTGTGGACAAAAGTTACTATTGGAATCACTCAAACCTCAAACTGCAATGAATTTTAAAGGCAAGTTTCCATATCTGATATCTGATATGGTCTGAACATTGGACATTGCAGAATTGTGGATTGCGGAATCTTTTCATTTGTCTCACTGAAATGCACTATATGCTGTAGTTTTGGCTGTTTGGTATTGGTATTTGGTTTTGGAATTTGGTAGTGCATTTTACGTATAACGTAGTTGTAGAAACGAGGAACGTGAGGTCCAAGTTTAAATTTTATACGTGACGCAATCATGCGATTATATAGATATAGATATATAGATAAATGCATGCTTATGTACATATCGGGAGAAATTCAGACAGCCAGACAGAAACATATGTACAATGTTCATTGTTCTTTCTGTAGAATGTAGAATCTAGAATCTAGAGTACAGAATCCACTGAGACTTTTGGAAACTAAAATAATGGGGAGAGAATGGGCCAAAAAGAAAATGTTGCCATTAAAATTCTCCGTCTGTAGTAACATTCCACATGAAGCCTCAAGACTCACAAGATCCAGACCAATGGTCCGGAGTCCAGACTTTCTAACGGGGACGCTACAATTTCATCCACAATACCAGTGCGAAAGACAAAAGACGAAATCAAACCTTTGTTCGATTTGGTTTGGTTGGTTTTGGTTCTGGATTCTGGACATTGTTCTTGGAAATGTGTTGGGTGTTGGGTGTTCGTTGTTCGTGATTCTTCGTTCAAATGGTTCATGGTTCATCGTTCATCGTACTACAGTATTGCAGTAAGAGTTACAGTACAAGCAATTTTCATCCAATGTGTTCTTGTTCCTAATCAAAAAGTTGAAAAATGTTCCTTCCACTTCCAATTTTCTTCAGTATCCTGAGCATCACGTTTTTTTTCGTTTTTTTTTCTTCTTTTTTTGTAAAAAATCAATTTCCTCTCCTCGGTTTACCAATTTTTTAATTTAAAATTCCAACTGTTCCTCAGAAATCAGGTCTAAAGTCTACAGTCTAGATTTTAGATTTTATAGTTTAGAGCTGGCTGATTAAAATAATGTTATAGAAAACCAGGAAATTCCTGCACTCACTTGTACGTTGTAGACAGTTTGTACAGAAACTTGGCCGACGTCACCCAGTTCCTGCTGTACAGTCTTGAGTAAGCTCATCAGTTCTGCATTGGCCGACTCCACCTTATCCGTCTTTTGTAGAGACTCCTTTGCCAAATCAATCAAAATCTCTGATCTGGAATAAAATGATAACATTTCAAATTGATTTGCCATTTTGTTTAATATTGTTTAGTATGGGACTTGAGCCTTTCTGTATTTTGTATTTTTGTAATAAGAAAACAGGGAAAGCAATTACTTTGTTGATGATTGGAGTATTTTCTCGAAGAGGGAACTCATTCTTTTCTCAACTTCCTTCAGACTCCCGGACTGCTCTGACAGAGAACTGGCTGTAGAAACACAAAACCATAATATTACATCATTTTGAGATTTATTAAATGCTTGATGATTTCAAATTTGGAAGGTACGATAAATTCAAATCATTTCTAGATTAAATTATCCGTTTTTCCTTTATTGCTTTTTACATTTAGCATTAGCATTATCATGAAAATCTACATTAGTATAGTTTTGTGAATCCGCAGACAAAAGACATGCACAAAGAAAATGAAGAGCTTTCGTCCTTGAGCTTTGAATTTTATTCAAAAAGTGACCAGAGACCAGAGAGCATCTGCAATCTGCAGGAAAAGGATGAAATCCAGGCACCGTGAAAAGTGGAAATAATGAGATTAATATACTTGTAGATTTTAGAGCTGGGGAGTCAATACAGCCAAGAGTGCGAGGAGTCGAGGAGTGTAGCTAATATTTTCTCTAATGAGATTAGACGAGTTGGGCAAAACCACACTGAAATTACGCGTTCATGTCTACACACCTTCCACTTTCCCTTATTCTACATGAGCGCTCTCATCACCCTGTTAGTGTGATTACTAACCTACTCACTGAAGTATACTTACCAGCACAAAAGCACCAGTCCACACCACAAAGAAATCAATTCATTTACAGGATTACTTTAATCTAGTTTAATCCGAAATTAATAAGATTCTGCACTCACTCAGTTTTGAAGTTTGAGCTTTCGGAACTAACGCAAATTTTGCATGCTCAAAATTCTTGTTGTACAACTACCTTTATTAAAAAATATGCATGCAAAATGTGCATGCTTACAAACATTTTCTGGAAAATAAAGTATTATGATTTATACACAAAATTTTACTAGAAACTTACCAAGAGTGTTCATATTTTCCATGAGGATGTCAAACTTTGTTTCCTGTTTGGCGGTCAAAATTTGGAGAGCATCATGACTTTCTTGCAACTTATTGAGCTGGAATAAAATTTATAGAGATGAGACGTATTTAAAATCATACTCAAGGTTAAATTGAGGCTTAAATCTATAGCTATCTTTTATATTTTAGTTATAAAAAGTATCATAATCTTCTTCAAAATGTTCAATGTACTTGTAAAACTACAAACTACGCGTTTGGCATTCTGCAGATGTTTATAAGGTGAAAAAAAGACATTAGAGAAAAGTTTTTATTAGTAAATTGATGAATGATGACAATGTCAAGGATAAAAGATAAAGGATATAAGATAGTTTATCTTTATGCATGATGCACTCCACTAAATTCAGGATTCCGGGTTCCGGGTTTTTGAGAAAATTAAGTGCAAATTTGTCATCTTCTCAATTCTCAAGAATAAAGTGAAAACTTTTAAAACTTTCTCCTCTTTTATCTTTCGTAGATCGTTATTGTTCATCCTTCATTCTTCATTCTTCATACTCTTTGGTCTTTGGCCTTTTCTTTTTTCTCTATAAATTTGTAACAGATAACAAATTGTAGGTCATTCATCCATCTTTAATCCCACATGAATCTACGTTAACGTTAAATCTAAAATATAAATCCATCCTCCAAAGAATTTCGGCAGTCCACAGTCCACAGTATTCTTTACATATTGTTCCGTTTCCCCTCTTTTTCTTTTTGGTAATATATTTTGTCAGATGAAGGATTTTTTACAGCCTCTTTAACTCGTTGTGAATGTGAAAATGTGAATATTAAATGGGTCATTGAGCTTTCAATATCCTCCTTTGGGCTTGTTGTAAACTGTTGTCATAAATAATGTGTAAAACAAATCCTATTTGTCCTCAAAACTCAAAAGGATGGTTAACAGTTAATGGTTATGGACATTATTATTATGCGTGCTCTTCTTCTTCTTCTTCTTCAAGATGCAATATTATTATATTATTATTATTGACCGGAGGGCGAAGCCCGGAGGTCCATTATAGCGAGTGACCAAAAAAATGTAAACTTTTTTCTGCTTACTGGGA
>JABASP010003278.1:0-14805 GCA_019776565.1 Sminthurinus signatus
CCCATAGTTTCGCAGCCTCTAATAGTTTCGCATGCTGCTGTGTGTATTTGAATAGCGTAGCTTCTAATAGCTTCGCAGTACCAAGGAAAAAATTTCAATAGTTTCGCAGCGAAACAAAAAGAGATTTTACGGTAATACCAAGTGTGTTGTACAATAACCATAATCATTGATAAGAATCACATTTTTGTCGCTGATGTGAGATGTGAGACGCCCAAGTGCCATAAAGTTAGGCCGGGGCGTCGAAGAATGTCGGATGTCGAATGTTGAAGCATATATACGTAGATTCATACATTTCCATTTCCATAATCCGTCCTTATAGTCTAAAAGGACTATTTCCATTGTCGTCGCTAATGTGTATAATGTGTATAATGTGTACAGAGAGTTAAGACAGGAATAGAGAAAGAGAGATGGAGAGAAATTGAAGGACAGAGAAAGTTTGCCTGACTCTGACTTTAACTCTGACTCTGACTGATTGTTCATTAGATGACATTCAGAAGGAGACTCGCAGTAGGAGTGAGCGGTGGAGGAGAATTAATGTCAATTTATTCGAGTCATATATACATTCAATGCGCAATTGTGCTGAGTGCTGAGTGTTGAGTGTTGAATGTTGACTGTTTCTCATTCTGTAAATACTACATACATGTGCAATTTAAGTACATTTTGTACTTTGTACAGGGTAGGTTGTGAGAAAAGCAAATAATAAATACGAAACAACCAATGACCATTTTAACAGACGAAGAAACTACATACTACATACATTTTACACTTACCATTTACCATGTACCGCATATATATTACATAATATAGTATATAGTGTTTTGTATATCTCTGTAGTTTGTACAAATACAATTTAGAATTTACCATGGTTTTAATATTTGGCGTCTATGTGGATAGTGGATAGTACAGTGTGCATGTAAATTGCACGTATTACCTGAGTACAAACTCCGAACTATACGAGCTTGTAGTTTGTAGTTTGTAGTTGAGCCAGTGTGTATGAGGCAATCAAGAACGAGAGTACGGTCAGAAGTTGAAGCTGAAGCTGAAGCTAAAGTGAAAGCCATAGAGAGGGAAGAAATGAAGCAATTTTGCTAATCAAACAAATTGAACACCAGCAAGGAGTTAAATTGAACGTGAAATACTCGGCTGTTTCTTCATTACTTGTTTTACCTATGTACAAAATACAAAGTTACATATGGTCCAAGGAACATGTTTAATGCATAGTTGTTGAATATGTATGAACACTGAATACGGAATACGGAATACTGAATACGAATACATTGAGTGAAATACATTCGTCCCTCGCTTTTATGAAGGAGAAAAACAGGCCTAGAGACAGAAATGGCTGGAACCACTGAACGACTGGAGCTGGAACTGCTGGAGAGTGTGAACAGTAACAGTAAACAGCGCGTTGATGGTTGATGGTGATTTCAACGCCTTTTACGTCACCACTCACCACCTTTCTCTCTCTCTCTCTCTCTCTCTCTTGGTCTCCTCTGACTCTTGCACACAGGCACGTTCAGAGAATTACAATATTCGAGTATTCCTCTTCTTTCATTTTTTTTGATTGATCTCCCTTCATTTAGTTTTCACTCCCTTCTCATAATATTCTATTGTTTTATTCATACTACAAAATTTTCTATATAAAAAATAAGCAATAAAATCAGTAAAAGATTATCTAGACTTTTTGACAAGTATTTCAATCAAACAGGTAGACATCATACACACTGTAGACTACACAGTGATAAAAAATATTAACACAAAGCTAAATGGTTGCAAAATTTAAACGTTTTTTTATCCATTCGTATTTATTTATTTCTCTCATACATATTTAGTTTAGATTGTAGTTGGTATAGTTTTATGGTTGTAAAACTCGTGCCTCGTTGCAAAGAAATTAAAATATTAGATTATGGATACATTTTTATGACATGAAAATAATAACCTTTTATGTGCACAATTCATGGACTTTCAGTTTCCAATAAACGTGGAAATTGTATTTACTGTAAAGTATACAACAAGAAAATATGCAAATATCCACCACTCCACTCCAGTCGTACTAAATGAAAAGTACTTGATGCATCTACTAATTTTGATGAGCAGTCAATTTAAACCTTGACTTTCCTCTTTTCAACGACTAAACTTCTCCATACCATATAATTCTAATTTAATTACCTCATAAAACTCGACTTTGTGTACACATTAGATGGCAGACAGTCCAAATGTTTAAAAGCCGGAAATGATAATAAAACCAATATTTCAGTTCATCATTTGAACATTGAACACGAAAAATGATAAAAACGTAGTATGGTCTATCCAATATTTTAATTTATAATTTCAAACGGATTCAATCTTTAAAGTATTGTAAAATATTGTAGTAAAATATACAGTGACATTATTTTCCCTGATAAAACACAAACTGTTTAGATCATATTGTATATTGTGCTATGATATTAGGGAGGGAAGAGGGACAAATAAACTAGCCTACGGCAACTGGAACTCTGTTACCATTCACCATCACATTGCTTACGTATTGCTTACTACTTGTCCAATTTACTTAATGGAAGGATGACGCCTTGTGAGTCCTGAATTTGAAAAATGAATTATAATAATTGGACTACTTATTTTAGTATTCCCATAATGGATGATTTTGTATTAAGTTGGCTGATTTATTTCTTCCACTCGTGTGATTATAAGCGACAAGAACAATAGCAGTAATAATACCCGTGGGAAGGAAACAGGGTTTCCAGCCATATTCCTTCAAGGTTCCTCTGCCTTTTCTCTTTTCTCCTCCTGCGACTGCTCCACTGCTCCACTCAACTGTTCAACTGCTCAGCATCCTCTGCAAAAAGACAGATTGAGAGAAAAAGGAAACCTTTTCTTTACACAACACTATGTACATTGTTCAATGTACATAGAATATGTATATAATGTTATATAAAATAGAAAAGAACAGAACTACAAGGACCTAGAACAATGACCTTTTTGAAATAACGGCATATGGATGAGTTTTACTTGTGCATTTTTAAAAAAGTGCTCTTGAAAAAGTAGGCAGTAGACATGTATTCACGTGTCTCTTTCTATATGATTACATATTACACGTAGAAACTAGAATCTAGAAGCTGCAAGCTAGAAGCTGGAATTCATGTATTTCTAATAAATAAATAAGGGTGAAAGCAAGATTTAGATGTTCTAGTACCTAGTACACCGCAATACCACAATGCATAGGATGTGAGATGTGAGAAAAAGAACAACGTTGTGGAAATTCAACTTTTGAACAAAAAAATATATAACTGAAAATTTTATGACTTGGAAGTTTTTAGAGTTTAGTCAGTATTATTTTTCTGTATTATGTATTGTGTGTAGAATTAAAAAAAACTAAGAAGGAACCACTAAAAGTTGTATAGCAAGCTTCATACTTAATACTCATAACTGTTTGTATGAAGTATTAATAGTATACACTGCACAATACACAATACACACAGTACCTACTAGCTACTAGCGTACGTGTGTACAAAATCCTGTGTATAAAGTATAAAGTACCAACAGGCAATTTCACAAATTCCCAGATCTCCAGTGATAGCGTAATGTACTTACGTAACGAGGAATGAAACAGTGAAAAGAAGGCGGAGGAGACTACTCACACATACTCACACATGTACATTGTACATGTGCGCATAAAGCTCCACTAATCAGCAGTAATTGGAAATGGAGCGGAAAATAATCCTTTAGGGGAATTATCAGAAAAACATCATAAGTATGGATGTGAACGAGGAAATCTGGGCTTTATATTACTGGAACCGAACAGAATAGAACAACAAGAATACTGGAACAAAGTAGTGAATACATGTGGTATGTAGTACATAGTACATAGTAAATTACATCCGTACTGAGAAACGAGAACTGAGAACTGAGAGAACTGAAGGAAAGAGAAAAGACCAATACCAATGTGGTATGAAAAGGCAAAGAAAATTTCCTCGTCATCACGACATATTTTAATATACAATAGTTGAAAAAATGAAACCCTTTTCATTTTTCTTTTCATGTCCTTTTCATTTCATATTTCATACTTATTTATTTATTTATGTACGTACTATGGTGAGCTTTTTTGGTGGGTTTATGAAGGAAAATAACCACAAGATGTACAAAGTTGAAACGATGGCAATTTTTCTAAAGCTGACAAGAAAAGAACAGTATTTTTCCAATCTCCAAGAGATAAACAAAATTGGAATCGTTTGCAAGTATATTTTCGAAAATGTAGAGTGCTATACCTTTTCCTTATACCCACGAAATGCAATGAATTTCTTAGAGACTTTGATAACTGATCACTGATGATTCTAAAAATGGATGAGCTCTTTTTTGTAAACACTCCACTTCAAGTTGTTTCAAAACCCTATTATATCACTCTTCACAATTTTTTTGAATCGAGAATTCATTTGAAAATTCTTTGATTCCAAGTTTTTCTTGTTGTACTTGTACATTGTACACTGTATACTGTATTATATTTTGTCCTGACTTTGATTGGTTTTTCACTAGAAACCTTTTTTCGACGTAATATAACATAAAGTAGGCAAATACTACATAATAATATCAGTTTCATTATCCAAAATCCAAATTAGTTTCTTTACAAAACTCATCATCAGAATATTTTGTAATAAGTATCCCAAAAAATATTTCCAATTCGAGCCTCTTCATTCTTCATTTTTGGAATTTCATATTTTATTTTTCTCAAAAAGAAGCGAGATTTATAATTATTTGCCAGGGAATAACAGACTAAAATAGATTTGAAGGGAAGGGAAAATACAAAACTTTTAGCAAAGCTATTCCTGGCTGAAAAAGTACATAGAACCTGTAGAAAAGTGTCATAATGTTTTGTGAAAACTGGAGTCTGTAGTACAGTATACATTGTACACTGTACGTGTACAATAATTGAAATATTTTGAATTCACTAGCACAAAGCACATCACAAATCCAAAACCTAATGCACAATACTTTTGCTGTTATCTACAATCTCTTCAGGATGAAATTTTAGGAGGTTTACAGAGATTTTCACATTCCAGGTTATTTTAAATCCTTTATGATTGCAGAGAATGGAATTGATCCTGTGTACAATAATAGTGACTAGTGACATATGATTGTCTTTGTATAGTATTCAGAGTTCCGTGTTCAGCGGAGTTGTTTGTCTATGAGTTTTGTAGGAAAAGTCTGTGAAAGTGTCATGGTAGAGTGGGATTTTCAAAATAATGATCAGATTTCAATTCATTCTGGAAGTTTCTACAGTTCTGTGTGTAGTGTGTACTATATCCTATATCCTTTCATAATCTCTTTCCACTGCATTGTACACTGTACATTGTACATTGTCGATGCATCAACTTTTGGTTTTGGTTTCGTAATGCCTAAAGAGGAAAGGAATGGAGAAGAAAACAAGTATAATACTTTTATACTTACTTTCTCCTTTCAGAGCCACAGGCACAGACAGACTTTCTATTATCCTTCCATGGTTATGAACCCAATTAGATTGCAAATTTTAATCCAGGCCATGTTACTATTATTACCAGTACCACTAGTACACTGATACACATATGAGTGACTACCTTTTGTTTGTGATTAGGATCAGAAATTTCAAGCCATCTAGTAAAATGAACTACCTTAAAATTTGAGAATCAAAACAAGGAGAATCAATCCTACTCCCGAACTCAAAACTCAAAACTAATAATAACAATAGAAACAAAATTCATGGAATTTTATATGAAACTGTGGTTATATACTAATGTATAACAGTAATCCATATAAACTTTATATTAAATTATCAAATATTATTATCGTCACGTAGAAATCCCATCTATTATTTTACATACTCTCCTCTCAATCCGCGATGGTACTCTGTCAAGTTTAAAATGGCAACACGTGTAGAGTGTATAGTGCATATTCTCGTATGCCTAATAGTTACATGCATTTGAATTATTTTGTACAACTGTGTTTTAATGTACTTTAAACTTTTTTTTTAATTACAGTCATGGAACGCGTTGTGCTGGGGAAGTTTCTGCAGCCCGAGACAATGGAGTTTGTGGCGTTGGCGTTGCTTATGATTCCAAAGTTGCAGGTCAGTATTAATTACCTTAATGATGTTTTCCAGTACAAAAGGTATAATAAAAGTAATAATGAGTCATCATTCATCGTCTGTTTGTTATCCCATTTTTCACGTGAATCTCTATAAATGATAATGAAATTATATTGAAAATGGTAAGGTCAAAAATATACGACTCTGTGTCGGTTTCGTAAAGGGAAACTTGGAATAGTTCATAGGGTTCTCCGGCAGATATCAATTTAATGACACCATTAGTATTCCATAATATTAATTCCAAAGATGAGGAAACTTTCATATTGTAAACATAATAAAGGTTTTTGTGGTCAACATTAAAGATAAATTAAGCAGTTGAGATATTTCATATTTCATGTAAAGCAGTTAGAAATCAATTACTGACATTTTACAATTTACAATTTACCATCCGACATCCGACACTTTTGAAGAAAATTATGACAAGACTCAAATTTGTATGTATTTTGTACTCGTAAAATTACATAAAGGGCACAGGCTACAGTGAACAGTTCACTCTTACTTACAAAGCTAAGGAAGAAAAGCATGTCTCATGTCTTTCAGCTTCCCGTAGACGTCGGAAAAGCCTAAACAAAATGTGAACATTGATAAAAGTAGATCTTAAATAAAATAATAAAGTTTAACATTTAATATAATATTTTGTGTAAGAGTCTTACAGTAAGAAGTAAGACCAAAGCTCGAGAAAAAAATTTGCTCTAATGGCTGAACTTTACCATGTCGAGGATTTCGAAAGAGGGAAAAGTGATGGCTTGCGTGGTAGTTAGAAACAAAGACAGATGTGCTTTAATGGCAGGCAAACAGGCAGCTAGGCAGTTTCCAGTTTCTCTCTCTCAACTTTTCCATCAACTTAATGAACTTGTCTATATCCATTTTCCCCTGTTTCTATCTTTTTTTTCTCCTACTTTTCCTTTACTTATTCCGTCACGACAGTTTTCCAGTTAACTTTGGCTCTGTCTCCTCCTCCTTTTCCTCGCATTTTTCTTTCTTTTCCTTTGCACGTTCATGATTTTCGTTGCGAAATAGGACACCACAAAACATAAACCATAAAACACATGGAGCATACCGTATTTTCATCCTCACCCTCTATTTACTTTGTACCCTTTCAACATTTTCGAAATTATTAAGGTTTCATACTACCAGCCAATTCAGACGCTTTTATTTTCAAAGCATATTAAATGCCTCATGTATGTCTTCAGGAATGTCTGCTAAATTTAAAAAATCATCTGTTTAATTAAAGGGAAAGGGAAAGTTAGATCAGAAGAACCAAAATCAAATTGTAAATAATTCTCATTGAAAACTCTTTCTGATTTCTGATCAATAGAGTACAAAGTACATATTATAGTACAATTTTAGTAGGTATTCAATTCCAAAATACTGTATTTTATACACATGTGGAAAATCTTGAGGTTTCGGCTTCACGTGCAATCTGCAATATCATGTGTTGGTTTACTTCATTTCAAAGGAAGCCTCTGATCTTTGTAAATTATAAGGTATTAAACAGTTTCAACTACAGATTGAATTGAAAGTGAAAAAGTGAGTTTAAAATAAAGTGACTTTGACCAACTCTCTCTCTCTCTCTCTCTCTCTCTCTCTCTCTCTCTTGCCCTTTCTTTTTTCCATACCAATTCTCAGTTCTCTCTTAGAAAACTGGTTACGAA
The DNA here is from genome assembly GCA_019776565.1 of Sminthurinus signatus. Classification (NCBI taxonomy): domain Eukaryota; kingdom Metazoa; phylum Arthropoda; class Collembola; order Symphypleona; family Katiannidae; genus Sminthurinus; species Sminthurinus signatus. The sequence continues at coordinate 7,771 of JABASP010003278.1, forward strand.
TTAAGAGACATGTTAGAAAAGTTTTCAAGTTTTCACGTCTTCAACACTGGAATCCTTCTACTTGATTCAACAGAAAAAGAGGAAGACAGAAAATGGAAAGGAGGAAAAGCTAATCTTCAACATTCAAGTACTCTCTGAAGAAGAGAAACTGTATAAATAAAACGGGATGGAGTTGCTGTACAATGTACAAGTACAAGAGTTACTGTAAAACCAATCAACGACAAATACAGACAGACAGTGAACAGTGAACAGTGATGTAAATGTTGTGAGAAGAAGAAACGAGTAGGGGAAGGACGAGATCTTTTGAAAGAACTAAACAAGAAACTAAATTGGAGAAAAGAAGAAAAAAAGAAACAAAATTTCTGCCTCTCATGATCAGAAATTTCCAAGTTGGATTGCTTAATCACTAATATAATATAATTCTCACATTGCCAACTTGAATGTCAAATCCTTTCTCTCTTTCTCTCTCTTTCTGTATCTGCAGATATTTGTACAGCGTAAAGTTTTTTTTTCTCCTCATGTAATTCATGTCATGAACACGCACAGCTCTTGCCTATATTTAAATTTGTATAAACTCCTTACATTAAGAGCAGCAGTGTTACTTGTTACGTGTTACGTATTTCGTGTTACACTTTGGAAATGGAAAGGAGAAATACGAAAATAGGGTGAGTGTGCAAAAAAAAAAACATGACCGAGAATTGTAACAGCATTTATAGCCATATGCAACCGAACTGAGCCGAATTCCTACTTTGAGCTTGCACATGACCGTAACTTGAATGAAACTGAGACTGAAACTGAAACTGAATCCAAATTGTGAGCAGAGGCGCTAACACAGGAATGAAAGGGACAGGAGAAAAACGAAGGAGAGCTCCGAACGTGGGCGTTCAAGAACATTCAACATCCAACTTTCAAAAGACCTAAGACGACCAGAAACCAGAATGAAAAGAAAGAAAGAAAGAAAAAGAAAAGACCAACGTTCTTTTTTTATGCACATCTACATCTATTACAGTTACATACCATATAATATGTATGTGCAGTGTACAAGTGCGTCGTATGTAATTCGAGGGAAGCTCCCAATGTGAGTTGCGAATTGAACCAAACATTCTTAGGAGTCTTCCAGTCTTTATTCTTTATTGTACTCAAGTCCTCTGTGTATGCATGTAGAAAGTAGAATGTGTAGAGTATAGAGATGTTCAAAAGGAAATAGTAGGGGGAATTCATGCCGATTCCAAATTCAAGTACAACTACAATCATGTTACACTTATTACATTATAATTTTTGCATGAAATGGATTGAATAGCACGAACGTGTCTCCTGCCTCCTGCCTCCAGTGACTAGTAACTACAGTTAAATATTTCTCTTGCACAAATGTACATTTTACATACAAAAAAATGCTATCCTGAATGAGATGAAACCAAAAGAAGACAACGTTCGTGCAAATGAATAAATTTTAATATCTTTTTAATACTAGTTTTCCTCTTCCTTTTTCTACAGAAGATACATATAAATTCCTTAGTCTTTCATCTTTGGTTTCTTTTTTTTTTACTCTTTTTACTTTTTATTCTTCCGCCTCTCAAGGTTTTCGTACCTGAGGATCTTTCATGTGTTCACCATAGTCACACAAAAGATAGTGAGGATTCCAGCAGTCACTGCATCAATACGTAGAATTATCCGGTATTTAGCTGGTTCGTTGAAATGAGCTCCTGTAAAATGACACTTATTAAGACATCCCACACACTAAACTGTACTGTTACACGGGCAAAGCCGTCAAATAGTATGAAATATGAGCAGTGAACAGTGAACAGTTTTTGAATTTGTTTTGAACTTTATTTATGAAATACTACGGAAATCACAACTACTAAAATACAGTGGGAATAGAAAAGTACCGTGATTTGTGATTTTTGATAGTTGTATATTGTATAGTCCCGTTTTGTACACGAGAATAAATTAATCATCAGAACAATGACTATTGTTTACACAAGTTATTTTCGTGTACAAAATATTATTATCTGTATTTTGTTTTTGACTTTCAAATTTCAAATTACCTAATAGAAGTGGGAAGTGGGTGAATGAAAAATAAATCTAGAGAAACAAATACAAAATATCTGTATAAAATAAAACTTCATGTGGAACGATGAGGTTAAAAAGTTTTAGAATAGCAGGATGACAGTTCATAAATATACATTTGAGACCTGAGACAAGCATGTGTATTTACTCTCATTCACTCATTCACACAGATTTCAGAATTCCGATTTCAGAGGAGTTCAGAGTTTAGTTCATAATAATAATAATTCAATAGTAAGTAAAAAGTTGTCTTCATTAGTGTTCAACACTTTTAATTAACTTTTGCCCTTTCTACTCTTTTGCATGCCAAGCGTAGAAATGAACAGCATGTATAGAGTGTAAAACATAGAGTGTTGAACATAGATGTGGCAGCAGAAGTGTATGTTTTGAAAAGAGAAAGTAGAGAAAGTTGGGGAAATACGCATCATGAATTCTATGGTTGTCCCGTTGTCCCTTTCGTTTCTTTTGTCGTATTATCGTATTCCCATAAAAGATGACATACTCTCCAGCACTTGTATAAAAACTAAACATGATATGCTTGTAAAAGAATACTTGTAGGGACAGTTGAACTTTCTTCATTCTTGTACAAAAAAAAGTATGGGACTGGTATTTGGTATAATATGAAATAATGAAAGGATTTGGGGAGTTGGATTTTGAATATGTTTTAAAACTTTCAATTATACCGTATTCTTTCGATTTTTTAAGGTATACGAATGTTGGATCAACCTTACATGACTGACTTGATTGAAGCCAACTCTATGGGACATGAACCTAATTTAATAGATATTTATTCCGCTTCTTGGGGTGAGTATTTTTAACTGACAATTAAATTTAAAAAAGTATTAAGAAATATATATATTTTTTAAGCTGTGTTTAAATACCTTCAATTTTTTTTACTAATGCTTGCACAAACTTACTTTTGGTTTTGTATTTAGGTCCTACTGATGACGGTAATAAAAATATAATAATATAATATATAAAGTTTTTATTTGTTTTACTTTTCTTGTATGGTCCAAAATCAAATGTCTATATAATATGCAGTACTTATAATAGGAATAACTTGACTTGTTGAATCCTCTGCCATGACGTTAATCGTCTTCAAGTGGAAAGAATGTAATGTGATGATGGTATTTTTAATTGGCAGGAAAAACGGTGGATGGTCCAAGAAATGCAACTATGCGAGCCATAGTACGAGGTGTTAATGAGGTGCGAGTTCTTTATTTTTTTGCTGACCTTACCTAATTTTCTAAACCCATGTAATTTTTTGCCGCGTTTTATGTTACATGCCATACATAGATTGCCAAATGCCAAAGTTTTATTGTGTTACGTTCATCCTGTTTTATTTGTTTGTCCTGGTGTTGTTGGAAGAATTCCAAGATTTTATTCGATAGAGATGTCCATTCATTCCAACAAAAGCTATTTGACCAATTTGCTTTTCTCATCCTTTCTTCTTTTTTTTCATGTTCTCGTATTGAAAAGCCAGAGCCTAGGGCGTAGAGCTCAGTGATATTAGATTTCTTGATTTTTTGTACTTTCTCATGTTCAAAAGGCTGACTGGCTGTTTCAATTATTTTGTAGAATATCTCACCTCTTTCTATATATACATACTAATTTTCTTTTGTACTTGCCTTATTCCATTTCATCCTCTATGTCAAGTACTAGTCCAAATCATGTAAAAATCCAATTCCAATTGTATTATAATGGAGACTTTTCCCCCTGTTTTATCTGTTCGAGTTTGAGTTTGAGTTCAAGATCAACAATAATGAGGACAATTAATTATTTTTTTCCTATTCAGGGACGAAATGGTCTAGGTAACATTTATGTCTGGGCCTCTGGGGATGGTGGGGAAGATGATGATTGTAATTGTGATGGTTATGCAGCATCTATGTGGACCATCTCAATTAATTCGGCCATTAATGATGGGCAAAATGCTCATTATGACGAGTCTTGCTCTTCAACTTTGGCTTCCACTTTCAGCAATGGAGCTAAGGATCCAAACACCGGCGTGGTAAAAATACATTTCTCATTATTATTTATTATCGATACGTTTATGTGTATATTATTATTATTGTTCTACCTTCACAATTTTTTTAACACACAAATTCCCCATTTGTTTTGAGTCTCGTCATTCAACTTCAAACGCTGAAGGTTTTTTTTTTAGGTTTTAAGGTTTAGTTAAGATAAAACTTTCGGATATGTAATTTCCGTATGTTTAATACTCCTCCATATTTTATCAATAGTCTCTTCTAATTTCTAATATTAAAGATACACATAGGTAACTTGTAAATTGGTCTTATTTTGCGAAAGATATGATGTCGATGACCAGTCACATTCAACAGCAGTCAAAAAAATACTCAAGGTTACATTAAGCGCGTGCTTCTCCTTTGTGTTTTGTGTCATCGCACTCTCTCGCATTCTTCTTCCAGTCTCTACATCATACAGTATGCAGTACTTTTCCAAACTCAGAGAATGTATGAACTGCAAACTACAAACTACATATAAGCATTTAAACGGTGTTTGTCACTACGGGAAGTTTTGTTTATCCAGAGTCCAGAGTTAGAGAGAAAATACTGCTTGTTCCTGATTTTGTTGACTGAAAGCTGTGTGTGCTGTGTACTGTGACAAGTCATAAGCCTTTTGTGTACTTTACAGTATGCATGGGCCAGAGAATGACTCTACATTTTTAATTCAACAAAATTTGCTTACGTTATAAACGGCATAGTATATTATATAGTATATAGTACATAGTTGTGTTATGGAGAAGCAACAGAAGGGAGGGAAATTAAGAGATGAAAAGAATCTTACAGACAAATGTGCAAACATTCGGAATACAAAACTTTTAGATTATGTGTAGTAGTAGTCGTACATAGTATTAAATCGGCTATAGGAAAAGTATAAAAGTAAATAAAGGTGAAAAGAAAAGGAATGAGACAGGGAAAAGAAAATACTACAGTATACAGCATACAGTACTATAGCAAGCTGAATAAACTTTGGTTCAAATCCAATGCACCTCTGACCTTTTATAGACATTAGATATATTTTCAATACATCAAGTACATGATGTACAAGGTACGAGGTACAAAGTACAAAGCACATTCTACATTCTACAGTATAACGTACACAGTACACAGTGACGTGGTTACCCATGACAGAGATTGCGTGATAATTGGGAAACTTTTTTTTTTACATTCTCGTCCTGTTTTTCTTCATCTGTTTACTTTTTCCAGAGATCAATTCACATATTATATATACAAAATGTACATAGTAGTAATACACATAATAATACAGCATGTTCATTTTATATTTTGCCAACTGATCATTCCATCTGTATGTATATGTATATATGTTGTTGTTTTTTTAATTTGAAAGGCCACGACTGATTTGTATGGAAAGTGCACTAAGAGTCATTCTGGAACGAGTGCAGCAGCCCCGGAGGCAGCTGGTGTTTTTGCGTTAGCCTTGGAAGCCAAGTAAGATATAATAAATGTATATACTTTCTCCATAGAGAAATTCCCTTGGGTTCCTTCAATGTATTTGTCCTTTTACTTGTACCTCCTTTTGTTTGTACAGTCCAAACTCTAAGTTTAATCCTACTCTATTTATCTAGTTATTTATTTATTATTGTGATGAATGACATATTAGGTATTACGTATTCATGACCACCTCGTTGGTGTTTTCAATCTTTTCTTCGTACATGATGTACTATGTACTATGGATTATATATTTCATCGTTTAATGTCCATACAAAAGTCATTCAACGATTATTACGTTGGCACTTGACACTATATTATCCATGTTGTACTAATTTGTCTTTGTATTTTGTGATTCTTTTTACTTTTTTAAAAATTTATCTGACTTGCCTCTACCCCCAACTGTACACAACTGAATTATCTCTGGTGACACCCTCCTCCTTCCTGCTAATAATTTTTTAATTGGTATGAACAAAAACCAACAACCAACAGTCCTCAACTCACATGGAGAGATATTCAACATTTAACTGTGCTAACATCCAAGAGGAATTCCTTATTCGACGCCAAGGGAAGGTTTCACTGGACAATGAATGGAGTGGGACTTGAATTTAATCATCTATTTGGTTTCGGTGTTTTGGATGCGGGTGCAATGGTTGCTCTTTCTAAGGAGTGGAAAACAGTTCCTGCTCGTTATCATTGTGATGGAGGAAGCATTACCAAACTCCAGTAAGTTATATATATAATATATAGTCTTCTATATTTTGCTTCAGAAATTAATTCTAAATATACATAATTGTAATTATTATTATTACCTTTTACATGTGGTGTATTGACCAACTTTGTTTTTTTACCCTTTTCTAGTCCAATTCCAAATCATGGAGACTCTCTGATCTTGAAACTAGAAACACAAGCTTGTGTAGGAACGGAGACACAAGTTGACTATCTTGAGCATGTCCAAGCCGTCATCACTTTGAACGCAACAAGACGAGGAGATGTGCAAATATTCCTGACATCACCAATGGGCACGAGGTAAAACCATCTTTTCTCTTTTCTCCTACCTCGTTATCGATAAATTTGAATGTAAATGTATGTTCATTTGCAAAACAAAACTTCAAGCGCTCTAAGGAATCTATGAACGTTCAAGTAGGATCATAATTAGTTGTGTTGTATTTTGTAGGTCGTGTTTGTTAGGTTGTGGGTTGTGGGTATTACATTTTTTCTTCAAAAATATATAGGTTAATTCATGTTTAGTACTTTTTTCACATATGGGCATTCACAATAATTCACACATACACACACAAACACACACGTTTTCTATTTTATTGACACGGCGTGACGACAACCCAGCACGCACAAGTACAATTATCTTTCAATTTCTTGAAAGTTTCGTGTAAACAGTACCTAAAATTAACCGTACTAGGCGTGTGGAATATCTAATATTATGTTGTGTGTTTCGTTATTCCATATTGTATTCACGTAGACCCATTTCCGTTTTGCATAA
>JABASP010003279.1:0-14784 GCA_019776565.1 Sminthurinus signatus
GTTTGTTTGTTGAAATGCGAAATGTTGATTTGTTTTGTGTTGAAGTGCTAATTGTTGAAATTTGGATTGTTGAAATGTTCATTGTTGAAATGTTGGGATTGTTGAAATGTTTTTGTTGAAGTGACACAAACTCGTTTTGCAGAAAAAATATTTTTAAAAAGGTGTTTCCACGGTTTGTGACATTTTGATAATTCCCAAATCGTCACTTTAATATATTTCCCATTTTGACCCCTGACGCCGTTCCTACACTGGTTTGAAGTGGGTGAAAGAAAGAAACGTTTTAAAATGAAGAATTAAAGTATTCGATACTCAATACTCAATATTTGGTGTATGAAACACTTTTGTTTCAAAAGTATACATTTACAATTTTCATATTTTTTGTTTCTAAATTCTAGATTCTAGATTCTAGATGCTTGTATTTTTGTATAGGTGAAATGAGATAATACGGAGAGCAAAGGCGAAATTTTGTACATGATATTTTCTCCGGTGAATGGTGTAAGTTGTAAGTTGTATGTGGAATGGTTAGTTTGTGTGTGTGTGTTGTATGTTGTAGGTTTTTGTGTGTTGTGTTGTGTTGTGCGTGGAAGAGCAGCTTAAAGAGCAATTGCTGTCATACACAACCCAGACTGTGAATGCAATGATTAATGACTGAGAACTGTGCAACTTACAGACGGCCCCATTTATTTATACACCCGCAGTTCTCTTTCTCTCTCTTTCTAACTTGTGTACATCTACAAAAGCATATCTATATTCTGTATTCTGTATATTTCTACGAGTAGGCATTGTGAACGGGCATGTAGTGTGTAGTATGTAGTTTCCATGATGTGAAGGAATACGAGTACGAATACGAATATGAATGTGGATGAGAAAGAGTAGGAGAGAGTGGATATGTGTGTATATGCAAATTATCCATCTCCTTCTTCCACCCTACTTTTCTCCTTCCTCTCTATTTCTCTCTCCGTTTGCTTTTGCTTTTGCCTTAGCCTTTCTTGGGTAGATATAAAAACAACTTTGTATAGTGTACAATGTACATTGGACGATGCGATGGTAAGGAAAGTTGGTTGTGCTGCTGACGACGACGCGCCGCTTTCCCGAGAATTCTCTCCTTTCTTCCCTGTCTTTTTCTCACTCACTCACTCACTCCTCTCCTCTTCAAATATATACACAGTACACACTACATAGTACATAGTATTTTTGTATCTACGTATTACATTTATGCATGTATGTGGTATGTGGAAGAGTCTACAAGAAATGGTGTAGTACAATGTTTAAGAGTTTCATAGTTTTAGAGCTCAGTGGATTCAAAAATGGGCTATTGTGCTTGCAGCACAACTTTTAATACATTATGCTCCGCAACACGGGACAGCAGCGGTTCTTAAATGCACTGTCCATTTTACTTGTATGTGCACGCTATTTACACCGAAGCCTATAGTAAAAGAGATACATACCATATCTTATATCTTATATCTACTGTGTACTATCTCCCTTTTACTTCCATCAGTAATAATAATAATAATAATAAAAATAATAATAATACTTTTCTCAACTGCCATTTCACCCATGCTTTCTCAGCATTCTCAAACCAAACCAAACCTAATCGAGCCATATCAGACCAAAACAAAACCTACTTCTCCCTTCTTACTTTTTTCTCTATGCTACATCTTATTGCCTATTGTCTCTACTTTGGTGTAGCCTTCACTTGCTCTTTTTTCCCTAATTTCTCTGTTTTCCCCTTCCATTCATAATAGATATCAAATATCAGATATCAGACACTACTTACTTCAACGTTAAGTTCCTCATAAAAATAAAAGTTGTGGCAGAGTAAACCAGGTTTTTAAATTTCTTATTTCTTTTTTTATAACAATTTCATTTATCCAATCTTTAACCTTTAAAAATTATTATCAATTATCAATTACTAGTATATTATTCTGACGGAGGCTCCAAATTAGAGTAAAATCAAATTCCTAAATTCTGACGCATATCAATATTCAAACATATATTATAATTTATAATATACAAACAGTTTTTTTAGATTCTTCCCAATTTTATAAAATTCAAGCACAAGAATGTACAATGTACAAAGTACAGTGGCTAGCAAATTGTAGAATTTAGAACTACACAATACACAAGTCTTAAGCTTTGGATACTGTTATGAATTTTTGACTTGTATGAGGAAAGGAAATTTAAAAGAAATTAGAAAAAGTTTATATTAAAATGTTTTTTTAGTAATGTGATCTAGATGAATCTTTGATGACTTGGCGTTGTAAGTTTTGAGGCTTGAAATGACATGAGCTCAATTTTGTTTTCAATTTATTATGTACAATGTACAGTGTACATTGACAACGTACAAGATATGGTAAAGAAAGAAGAGGAAGAGATTAGAGAAATGATATTTGTATCAGTGAGTGAACAGTGAACAGTGAACAATATGGATTTTTGCTTAAGCGGTTCCTGCCGAATGTCGAATGTCAAATGTCGACTAAATGATCGACACCAAATGTAAATGCTAATTTTGCGGTAGCAGTTGGTTTTGGTTTGGTTTTATTTGATTCTCGTCTTGCTTCTTTTCCTATTGTTTCCTCCATTTACATTGTACACAATTGAATTTGAATTTTGAGCTGAGGCAGTAGACAGTAGAAAGCTAAAATGACTCTTTTTATGTAATATATTATGACATCAACCATCTACACAATATTTGTATACAATCATGTACAAAAAGAAATCTCCGTCTCAAGCTCCATCTTAAATTTCATCTCCTTGATCATTTCTCCAATAGAATACAAAACGGCATTGTACAAGGAATTCAAAATTCAAAATTGGAGAGAGCCCTTTGAAATATTTTCTGGTCACGAAATCACACAGCAAAATCTCAATCTCAAATCTCAAACCATCAAGTCAAAAGTTATGTTCAAAAATATCTATATTATGTGGATAAAGTCAAAAGTCAAAAGCAGAACCAAAACCAACAACCAACAACCAACAATCAGAGGGTAACTCACATTCGCATTACATATTTCATGTTTCATATGAAGATACATGTGTAAAATGTACATGATGGAAAATACAGAATACAGAATGGAGAATGTAAGAACGACACTGAAATAAATAAAAAATGAATTTCGCTGCTGTTTGTAGAAAACAGAAAACAAGAGAGAAAAGGGAGAATGAGAAGTTGATGAGAAACTGATGCCGTTTCCATTTTCTTTCTCCATTGTTCATGGTTCATGATACTTGCTCTTACTAGAGACACATGATAGAGAAAGGCAAAAAGACTGATACTGAGACTGAGTCTGAAATTTAGAGTCAGGCTGAGCAGAGTTGAATTGAACTCATACAAATTGTAATTCCCCATCGACCATTCACCATACACATAATTTATTCAACTCTTTGTCCATCAACTCGGAACTACGAGCTGAGCTTCACACACACACACACACACAGTACAGAGAAACCAATATAGTTGGTAGTTATAGATTACAGAGTCAGTGTGTGTAGTAGCAAACAAAAATAAGAATAAAATTGAAGAAAGGGAAAGAGACAAAAAAGAAAGAAGTCTTTCAATGTTTAAAAGTAATCATTGAAACCAGAACCAGGCTCATGAGATTGAATTTGGTCCGAATGTTGAATGTTGAATGTTGAACGTTGAACGTTGAATATCGAATGCGGAATGTGAATGAATGAAAATCCAGGCTGGTTAGTTCAGAGTTCAGGATATAAAAGGTTAAAGAGGGGAATAAATACATAAATCAGGATGTAATCTCAAGCCTCAATTAAAGTCTTAATCATCATCATTATCTGCAGTCTAGAGTCTACAGTCTAGAGTGAAGAAAAGACTGACTAGACCTGAAAATCTACCTCTTATTCTTCAATCTTGAGTCGAGAGTATAGAATTTAGAATCTAGAGTCATTCAAAAAGCAATTCCAATTACAAGTCCAGTTTTCAATTTCAATTTGGAAATAATAATTACTGTCTAATAGTCACTGAAATTAATGAATGAGTGAAAGGGTGAATGAGAGGGAGTTTGCGGGTGACCGATGAAAAGTTAAATACTCCTGGATTCTTGTGTTCTGGACATGTGTTTTTACATTTGTACAACAATATACAACATTTATACAATAACTTTTTAGCTACAACCTACAACCTAAACTTTGTATTTTGTATTGTCTATAATATTGTGTATTGTGTATTGAAGGTTCTAGACTGACTTTTCTTGGATTTTTTCTATCTTGCTACAACTTTGAGACTTCTTACTTCTGCAGGACTCTCAGTTCATACAGTTCGTATTCTGTAGTTTGTACTTTGTAGTTTGTAGTCAGTTCCAAAAAATAAAGAGAATGGTTATTATTGTTGTTGTTTGTTCTACTTGTTCTTGTTCTTGTTGGCTCGTTTCCTTTACATTCTCTACACTCTGCACAGATTTATACATGATGTATAAGTATAATATATTATGTAGATGTAAATGAATGTGTAATATCTATATGTACTAACAAGTAAGTATGCAATGCACTATGCATTATGTATTATGTTAAAAGTGGTAATGGACGCAGTCAAGTATGGAAGATGATAAGAGTTTATTGGGACTCAAAAGTTGTAATAGTGTGAGCTCCTTATTATTGTCTATCTATATGAAATATAAAATACTCTACTATTTACCAACAACCAACAAGAAACAAGAAACAAGGCACAGCGAGCAACGAACAACGAGCAACGAGGAAAAGTAAAAGGACGAAAAGACAAAGTTGAGACATAATACACAAAATCTTCTTTTTCTTTCAAGTTCTTGTTGCTGTTGTTTTTGCTCTTGACTGTTGGCTCTTGCTCTTGCTTTTGCTTTTGCTCTTGTACTTGTCGCACATTCCACTCAAATGAAGGGAGAGGAAAAGTCATTTCCATCTTCTGAGTCTTCTCTCTGTCTCTCATGTTGTTTCCTTCTTCGCCTTCTTCTTTCTCTTCTTGTTCTTACGCCTTATCTCCACACATGTGTTTTTATGTACGATGATGATGGAAATGAGAAAGTGTGAGGATAGAGAGAGATATTATGTGTGTGTATGACGTTTCTTTTTCTTTTCCCTTTTCCGTTTCTCCTTGTGGATAAGTCTAGTAGAAACTCGTAGATACCGCATATCAATATAATAGTTTTGATTTTCGGTTTCTCTCTATGTGTGGGACGACCTACAGGTCGAACGGTTTATCCGATTGACTTGAAATTTGAAACTTAAGCTTTTGAGGGGTCAAGTAATCTGCAGGAATTCAAAAATTGTTGACTTTTGACCCTAAAAGGGTACCTCCAAGTGGGAACCGAACCCCCGTCCTCGAAGTATATAGAGTGTTCGGTTTCTATAAGTTACGTAACTAACGTAAACAAATAATGACATGGTTCTGTTTTTACTTGACACAGGAAGGTTGTTTACTTAAAGTACATGTTCTTATGTCAGGGCGAAAAACCATAGCAACCGATTTTATCCTATTCATGTATATTATATTATAGCTGTAAATTATATAAACTGATGTAGGTTTTTAGTTCCTGTGCTGCCTATCTGCCTATTATATTCAGTATGGTAATTAGTAGTACTAAAAGTGGTAGAAAAATTCTGCACGGGCTGTTTTGCTAAGGACTAAACCACTGTCTCTTATATATAGTGGGACAAAATTATTCACGGAGTACAGGGGCGTAATGTAAAACGCGTTTACGGGGTTTAATAATGTTAGCCTTGCTTTTTCCATATATAACAAAAGAAAACGCTGTATTCACGTCCTAAACGTTTTGTCACTGAGATACCCGTATTAAAACAGGGGTTACGGCAGGTGTAGGGCAGATACATAGGGCAAGAAGTTGTTCTGTAATACTAAAAGTTTTCTGAATCTCAGTACATTACAAATTAAAATTAAGCTGCAATGTGTAAAGTTTCACGGGCTCCAAATTTTTAAGTCAATCCGTCAAAAAATGCGAAAAACACACGAGAAACGGATACCAAAACTATTAGAATTGTGGTGTTCCCTGCGGGAACGGGTTAATCCTTGTATATTATATAATAGATACTTTTGCAGCATGTTGGATTTTCAAAATTTCAACAGGCTCTTCCTCTCTGTACAAAAGTACACTCTTTTCTGTATCTTGTGTGTATTTTCAATCGTCTATCCGTTTTGAAAACAGAATCATATAAGAATGAAAATGAGAAAATACTTCCCAAATGCACTAATCAGAATGTGACGCCTTGTTCTTCTCTACTCTCTTTTTCCTCCCCCATCTCGTCCATCGTATTCAAATATCAAATACATACAGGATAAAGAAACAGCAAGGCAAGGATAAATAGATGGCAAATGTCCAAAAAATTTAAAATGTATTTACTATATTTACTATTTACACAAACGTATTTTGTATTTAGTATATATCCAATCTGAAAGATGAAACAAAACATGCAGAAATTCAAATACTTCCTCTCTGTTTTTTTAAATAGTTTATAAAAGGGAAAGAACAAGTAGAATGCTTTAAAATACTAACTACTAACATTCTTTTATAATATGTCAACATTGATGTAATGTCGTATAAAATATAATACAAAAAGTACCGTATAAAAGTATTTTTCTTAATTTTTAATGAATCAAAGTACTCACATATGTAGTGCGCACATAGTTTATAGTTTATACTTTCTCGTTTGTAGTAGGTCAACTATATTTGGGCTCAATAACGACAATAATACTTACAATCCGCATAGCTTTCCGTTAAACTCTAGATAGGTTCTAGAGTCTAGAATCTAGAATGTAGAATGTATGTGTATTTATAGAAATAAAAGTTAACTTTTTCTATTCTTTCCTTCCGAAAAGTAAAAGTTTTCTGTATGACAGGGCGTGCAAAAGTTTTGGACATGCGATTCCGAAACCGAAACCGAATCCAGAGTCTAGAGTCTATAGAATCTAAAATCCACGTGCAAAAACTGTGTAAGCAAGGAGAAAACGCACTCATTTTCAGCTTCACTTCAGCTTTCAAAAGTTGTACTGCATGCATTCGGCATGTCGTGTGTAGTAACAATAATTAGCAGTAAATAATTATACACGTTGTTGAATTTTCCATGTACGCACTTAATTTTATGATATGCATTATGCATTATTCATTGGGCATTGAACATACAACATAAACATAATTGCTTCATACGGCGCAGTAGGCTACCGTTGACTTTGGACAAGGGGAACTGAATGACAAGCTGTAAGAAAATTGCTGAATGAATTATATGATCGTAGAATTCAAAACTCTACTCATCTTTTTCCTTTTAAAATTGCTTTTATTTTCACCAGAACCCGGAACTAACATTATTTTGGTGAGTACGGAGTAGGGAAGTCAAATTATGTAGAATGTAGATCGTAGAGCCTGACATTTTAATATATGTTGACCTTTTTCTATTGTTTGAAAAAGCTCATTGTGTTGTTCTTCCCAATTGTCCAGATTGAGGGGGAATTCAAATTATCTTCCAATGTCCTCATCTGGAGTCTGGAGTCCGATTTTGAACTTTACACATGTACAAAACACAAGATTAGGTTTATTTCTTTCCGTGAGTGTTTTTTGTTTGGAGTTTGGAATTGGGAAGGTGGACTTTTATTTTTTTCAAGTATCATTTTTTCCTCCTCTCCTTTCACAACTTGTGTAACTTTAAAATGAAAGGGGCAAAGATGGGCTAGCTCACAGTCCAGAGTCCACAGAAAACCAAAATCAACACAAGTATAAAAGTCGTCTCTGAATAAATTTCCTCTCCCTCTAAAATCCAAATTCAAATCCAGACCCAGGTTTAGAAACGGACGAGAGTGAGAGAGACAGAGCAATTTCATCTTTCTTTCAATTTCTATTGTTCGAAGGGACAAAATAGGAAAATGCACCCAAATCATTCTAATGGACTAATTACGCCAACAATTATTACCATTATTATTTCACGTTCCCCTTCCCTCGTCCTACATACTACATACTGGATACGAGTCACCCGAAAAGAGATACCAGATAAAATAAGACCATGATATTTCTCCATGTATCTTTTGCCTTAAAACTGAACACTGAATAGATAGATGACTTTTCAGCGTTTAGCTACAAATGTACAACCACTTACTAAATACAACAGGATTCGTACACAGTACACTGTATACAGTGTCATGTCATTCTCAATTCATTCTCCCTACCCAAATTTCTACCTCATCTTTCTCCTCCTCCAGCCCCATTGTTCCAAATCCAAATCCAATGCTTCATGTTGTACAACATTAAAAGCGAAAGCCAGAGTCAACGTCACTAAAAGTAGAGAGGGAAGATGGAATTCAAAGTTGAAGGTAACAAGGGAGAGAGAACTGAAGGAGATTTTTATTGTATGTAAAACAAGTTGAGTGGAGATTCCAGTTCCAATTCTTTCTTCTTTTCCCCCACTGAAAGCTCTCTCATTCTCTCTTTTCTACTCTTCTCTCTGACTCTGTCTCTCTTTCGCCCTGTCGTTCTTTAGTTCCTCTCATATGGACGAGTCTCAATGATGACAAATCAAGGGACAAACGGACATACATTTAGAATATATAGAGAATAGACACACACACACACATCATACATACATACATTTATGCATACTGCATACAGCAAAAAGACAGACAGATAGACAGACACAATGTCAGCTTATTTTCTATTCTCAGTTCACCCATCTCCCTCTCCTTTTCTACCTCGAATCTGGAAGAATGAGCTCGGTACAGTCAAGTCAAGACAACTCAACTCAACTCAACTCGGCTCAGCTCCGCTTAACGATGCGCAATATGCAATATGTAGTTTAATTCCGAGTTTTTTCTCCTCTAATCGCAAGTAACACACAAACATGACATATTATATACATACGTGCATGTATGCAAAAGGTAGAGAAGAAATATGCCTGATGACACTCCAACAAATCCACATTCCTTTTCTCATTTTCATTTGTGTTTGGCATTTGGCAGTGTACTCTGTATTCTGTATATTGTATATTCTATATTGTACATTGTACAGTAAATAGTAAATGGCCCATGCTTTTTGAGGATATGAAATGTTGGTCACATTTATATATTATATATAATTTTTAGGACCCATCGTAATTCCTATCATTACGAAATGAATACCGAATACCGCTGTATTGTGGATTGTGGTGATGTAGCGAAATGTGAAATGTGAAATACCTATATTATTATACTATTATTTTGGTCTATTTTTGCTTTACTTTTTACTACTGTTTACTACTTTTTGAGTAGTGGACTTTTTCTAGCTTTGTTTTGTGAATTATCAAAGAGACTTGAAGTGTAGGAAATTATAGAATATTGTATATTATATTAACTAAGGAAAATTTGTTTGATACTTACTGATGCCTCCGGAGATGGCTTCTTCGGAGCCACAATTAAATCCCAGGTTGACCTGCATACATGAAGACGAGTGCATTGTCGGTTTTCCTAAAAAAAGTAAAAAAAAACAATGAAATTATTGTTTATTTATCAGTAAACACATGTTTTTAATTTTTCTGTGATGATGAAGAGTAAAAACTCATGTTTTAACTACTTAATTGCATACTTAATACTTAATATAATTCATAATACAACTTGCACTTTAGCCCATGATAAGAATAGTTTGTATGGATTTCCAACGTCATTTTTAACATTTAATATAATATCACAGAAACGAAAGGTAGCCAGAAGAAACTGCGTAAAATCATGCGTTTGATATTTCTTCCTATTTTTTTTTCTCACAGTCAAACTTTTATGTACAATGTTAAGACTGTAGAGTGTAAACTTATATGTTGCTTACTTATACTATGTAGTATGTAGTACATGTTCTGATTCTGGTTCTGGGAAGAAAGAGTGAGGAGTGAGAGGAGGGTAGAAAAGAAAGCAAGTGCTAGAACCAGTGGATTATTGTAGGTACACAGTACACAGTATTATGATAATACATAGTACAGTATACTGTATGAAGAATGAAGAAAAGGAAAGGAGAGAAGGGAGAGTTTGCCGGTGATTGGTACGAAACAGGGAAGAAGGAAAGAAGGAAAAGAAGAGCTCGAGGAAAGAATCAGAGGGAGAAAGAAGTCTAAAGTCTCTTTTTCATTTTCTCTCACCACCAATCGCCTGGCACGAGAACCACACACACACAAAAACACACATGTTTCGCTGTACACTGCACATTTTACACTGTATAATGTACAATATAATATAATACTGCATACTGAATACTGAATCATCAACAACCCTCATCATCTTATAAACTACAAACTATGAGATATCCAACAACCGACAACCGACAGTCGAAAAGCAAAACCAGCCAAATCAGTAAGATTAATATTTTCAGCGTAATATGTAATATGTTATGTTCTTTGGTTGTGTACTGTACATTTCAACCTCAGCTACATTCAATATGTGGAATAAGTAATTCCGAATACTGAAACTATCTTATATTACTATCTTATTTCATCTTGTATTTTCATTCCTTTCATTTTGAGTTTACACTACTGTACACTGTACGCTGTGCATTTTGCATAATACTTTAAATATCTTGACAATTCACAATGTGAAATTAGAGCAAATGTGTACTTCATTTTTATTTATTCATCATTTATTATTATTATTATTATGGCCCATGTATTTATTCTTGAGTAGTAAATAGAAGATAGCAAATAGCAAATAGTTGGGCGGATTTTACTTCCTCACTCATTCACTCACTCACTCACTATTCACTCATCATAGTAGAAAAAGGAAAGCTTGTACTTGTAATACTTGTACGTTTCAAGGGTTTGAAAATAAAAGAGTATATAGGGGAAATGCTAATGGAAATGCTCGGATAAAGAATACATGTACAATGTACAACATACAACATACAGACTACAGACGACAGAAGTACATAGCACAAGTGGAGTTGAACTACATAATACATAATATAAATATAATACTACATGCATGTGCACTACACTGTACACTGTACACAGAGAAGAAGAGGAATAAAAGAAAAGAGTTTGTGAGTAAGTGTCACTTGTACTCATCACCATGACGACCACGACCAAACAAAGTACATAAGTATAATACACACATGTACATTTTAGCCTGTACAAGGTGCTTCAAAATCCAAAATCCAAAAAGTCTTTTTTCTCAAGCTAAAAGCTTCTAAGAATAATATTATATAATTTCTATACTTTTATTTTATGAATCTACTGTTAAATAAAACCTTTTACACTATTCTTCATTATAAATTCGTCATAAATGTTTAAAATGCAATGAGGATTTAGTATAAAGATATTTTTGAAGCTAATCTGGATTTCCTTGCTTGTTGATGAGTATAATATAATATATCATGAACTAAAACGATACAAAATGTAGAAATAAAGGTAATTTGTAATTTTGAAACACCTTGTACCTTTACTATCACCACTTTTCTTGCCTATTATTATATGTACATAAGTACTTACACGGGAAAGAAAGAGGACTGTTCGGGATTGCGCAATATACATTGTACACTGTACATTATACATACGGCACAAGGCATCAAACATCAGAATCAGACATACGTGTTAAACCACAAGACGGAGAATAGAGAAAAGTCCAAATCTCATTAGAATATCTTGTGCATCTATATGCATTATGTATCTGTTCTATTTTATTGTATATTGTATATTACATATTTTATTCTCTGTTTGTAGTTTGTATTTTCTATTTACTATTTTATCATTTTTTCCCTAATACCAAATACCAAATACACTCATGCCTAATACCTCTTATACTGAACATATTTACCATATTTATTCACATCTTCAATCGCCCGTTTCCCGTTTTCTATGTGAACAGAAGCAAAAAGGTCTCTAGTTTTTCTCAGACTGTTCTATGTACATTGTACATATAGATTATAGATGCATGCATGTATAGTATACACAGATGTTTCTTACTTTTGATGACTTGTGTAGAAAATAATGTGTGAGCTTTTTGTACATTTTTCGGCAAGTCAAAGTTTGCACAGAACCAATTAAATGTACACAGTACACAATCCTCCATACATATGTATGGATAGGAGAAAAAAGGTTCAAAGCTTTCTATAAATTTACATGCATATACTATTAACTATATATTCTGTACTCCATGTGTATCAACTTATATAACAAGTTTTGTAAGGTAGAGACTGGAGAGTACAGAGAGACGGACGCTACATTTTCTACTTGGAAAGGGAGACGGAAAAGTCCGAATTTGGTGAAAAATGTCAAACTCAAATGTTTGCTTTTGAGAGCTGGTGCTTTGAAGAGGTTCTTCTCCACATACAGAATACAGATAGACAGAAAGATAGCTAGACAGAGACCGAGGTACTTCAACTCCACATCATCTCAGTCTTCGTTATTCATGTTACATGTTTAATCTGACAAATTTCCAACCTCTACATTCTACAATACATTCTAAATTCTAACTTTTACATTGTACATTTATATTGTACAGATTGCAATTGTGCTTTTTCATTGAATTTTATTTTATTTCATAGTGCGGGTTCAGAGGCATGTGAGCCATAAGTTGTAAATACCTAATGTACAAAGGATGAGGCATGAGACATGAGCAATTGTAATCGTACTAGCGACTAACGACTAACGAGTTACGAGTAAATAGTAAATAGACTGCTCCGTCACTGTTCTCTTTGACTTCCAGTTTCGAGTTTCGAGTCATGCAAACAGGAGAACACGATGAACATGAAATTTGAAATTTCATGTCAACATGTAACGAAATGACTTGATATTTAGACATTTAAAAAAAATATCTTGTATGTTATATGTCTCGCGTTTTCATTCTTCTCCATCCTCGATTCTCGAAAGTTGAAACTGAGCAACAAAAGTTAAAATTTGTCCCTTTCCGACAATGATGCTTGTATAAAAGTGAGAAAAACTATCAAAGATAAAAGACACTACAGACTACAGCTCAATATCAATATTCTCTGGATCAAAAAAGTTTCCCTCTAATATAATAATATTATTAGTACGCTTGTGCATAGTATTATGCTTGAAATTATACATGCACTAGGCAGGATAAAAGTTGAGAAAGAAAGTTACGAGACCACATCATAGATCATAGATCATAGGGATTTTGTTTTGGAAAATAGGTGCTGTGTATCCTTTATACTTTATAATACTGTCTACGTGTATGCATTAGACATATAATCCACATTCCTGTCTTTTGTTTGTCTGTTGTCTCTGCTCTCTTCTCCTCCTTTTTCCTTTTTCAATACAACATGAAATGAGTTGAGAGTTTTAGAGGAGAGGAAAGTGGAAAATGAACGGAATTTTTTCCTCTACGAAGATTTGTCTTTGAATTCGAATATATTATATGAGGAAGGAATGTGGGAAATGCATTGAGAAAATGAAAGGAGACGAGTTTGTGTAGAATACAGAATATAGAAGACAGAAAATAGAATGTATGATGGACAGATAGATGGATGTGGATGGATGAATAACAAAGCAAAAGCAAAAGGAAAGGAAAAGGCAAATGAGAAGTAGAAGTAGAGAAAGAGAGGAACGCTCAGGTATTCTTTTTAGCAGAAAAATTCTATGTAAAAACATTCCAAAGGAGAAAAAGCATGCATATATTGAAAAATGGGAGGAAAAAAGAGCAAAGCATAACCGATAACAGTTGAAGCATGTTATATTAAAAATACTGTACTAGTATTATTATTATTATTATATTTCCCATGTTTACTTGTCTCGTTAAAACAATCTGTAATCTGTAGTTCAAAAAGAGAATCTTAGATATTAATATCTTATGCATGGAAAATGGAAATAAAACAAAAGTTGAAGGTATTCTCTGTTCTATTTCAGCTTTGAATCCTTTCCTTTCATGTTCCTTTTCTACTTTCTACAGAGCTCTTAGCTATGTATAGTATACATAGATACTACAAACTCCAAACTCCAGTACATGTAAATTGTCAACCGCTCTACTACCATCCTCACCATCACGAACATTGAAAATTGAACATCCTTCTTCGGTTTGGTTCATTTTTTATCCCTACATATGACACTTGAATTTTTTCCCCGTTTGCTCCCCTTCCCAAACACCAAACACTGAGTACTGAGTATAGCTATAAAAATATCTATCTCCTGTGTAATCACACGGACTGATGAGGAGCGAGGAGACAAAACAAATGCACATGCTATATCTCGATTATCTCCATGGTCCATGACGTCCAATAAGAAGCACAGCACACAATACATATTGTGTATAGACACCACATAGACACATCTCCAAAATCCAAAGTATACTTGAACACAGCATACATCATACAACACACATGATATATCGTATTATGATATGTAACACATATTCACTTGCACATTGTAATTTCCTCTCGTTCCATTTTAATCCCATTATTTTATCATTACAACTACCTCACCGCACCATATACCATATACAATACACATGCATGTAATATAAAACACAATCTGTTAGAAGTTAAAAGTGCTCCATGAAAAAATTCTGTTATCTCCAAATATAAAAAATAGACATAAATTAAAAATTAAAAAAAAAAAAAAACACCTGGACTCTCTGGTCTCTGGAGTCTGGACTCTAACTTTCCCCTTGGAAAAGAACATCCAATATACAATATAAATCTACTACACAGTCTACCTCTCAAAATTCAAAACTCCAAACCTCGGTTCTCAATTCTATTTTGAATGTACAGTAGAGATGTTTACATTACGTACAGACATGTACTTTGTGCTTCATGTTCATTTTTGAAGGTGACCCGGGGACTTTTCGACCATTGTCAAAGCGAGAAAGTTTTTGGAAATACGTTT
>JABASP010003280.1:0-14778 GCA_019776565.1 Sminthurinus signatus
TTTTGACCTCTGCTTTGTCCTCCAGAGCACACAAGCGAAAAACAAACGAAAATTAGAGCGTATTCACACAAGATTCATTTTGTGTTTGCTTATTCTCATGTATATAGTAATTTACTTGTCACTTGTGTACATTTTAACGAATGTCTCCACTCTCTGCTTTGTTTTCTCTGTCTCTCTCTCTCTTTTAATCTGACTGTCTCTTTCTCTTTCTCTTTCTTTCTACAACTGTTCATAATTTCTACATTCTACATGACACTCGAGACTAGAAACTGTAAACCAGAAGCTGGAAACCAGAGAACGTTCATATTACAATAACAGAATGCTTAACATCCGGATTAATTACTAGCAAATTCAAAAGGACTAACGACTCAAGTGTGCATTATCCGGTTGATGAGTAGAATTTCAAGTGTTCAAGTATTCCAAGTGTTTCATGATTATCCTGACAAATTATTATGTGTAATAATGTGGTACATGAAATATATACAAAATCCACCATAATATATCCACAATGAATATCTCATCCATTCAACACATTTTGTACACTGTCAATATTTGACCACAAAGCTACATACATAATTATAGGGAAAATCCTGTAAATAAAGGGTACAATGTCATGTACATTTGAAGTAGGAAAACCACGGGAAAGTATCCACAATCTACAAACTAGAAACTACAAACTACACGAATGATGTACTTTGTACAATAAAAGAGAAATCTGTTTTATCTTTGAGCACACATTGTACAATGTACACGAGTCCTGATTCAAATGCGGGTTTAAAATAGAAATTTACAACTCAATGCCTGTTTGACTATATATGTACATCTGTATTCTAAGGTTCTAAGTATTCTAACAAAATCCATGAAAATTTCAGAGGTTCAGAGGTACATTTTTAAAGTATAAAAAATTCAAAAGGTTCAAAACGTTAATGTAAAATGCATGTACATTGTACATATTACATCATATAAAATAATTATAAGAGTAAAACCACATGATGGAAATGTGATGGAAAGGGTGTGAAATAATTCATTTAAATCTAGAATCTAGATGGTGCATGCATAAATGATGAGAGGTGTTAAAAATGTATGTTGTATGTTGTATGGATGAATGAAAGACTTGGAAGAGTAGGAATATCAAACCTTGGTGAGAGCAAGGAGGTGAGGAGAGATTCTCTGAGTCTTGTCTGTGAGCTCTGTCGTTTCAGGATGAAGGAGTCCTGACTGTGACAGGAGCTGAAGTGACGATTCTTCGGACTGTTGTCCTGACTACTACTACAACTGTGGGACAGAGGTGAGGAGGAAGCGGAAGCGGAAGATATGGATTGGTCATCCGGATGACTGCCATTGTAACTATTCGCATTTGTCAACTTTCGAAGGTCCAGTGGACGGAAATTACTGTGGAATTTCCGGACGAAACTCGGAGTTGTGGGGAGGGAGGCTGGGACGGTACTCATGGTCGTCGTGGATCCTGATTGACTCGACTCACAGGACATCATCTTCCACACGTACACCATAGGTCCAGATCTAGATGGAGATGGATGCTGATGTGTACATATACGTATTTCAACATGCAATTGAGGAACTGTTCGACAAAGTTTGTACTAGATTCGGATACGAATTCCGAGAAAACACCAAGTGGAAGAATATCAACTATCAACTTGTTCTGGACGTAACAAATTACACAGCACAATTCAGTAGAAAAAAGAATGTGTATTTCTTGTTGCGAAACAATATCAAAAGTTATAACTCAAAACTCAAAACGTTTGTGACAGTGCCCCTTCACTATTCACTATTCACATTAATGTCAAAATACACGAAGCTTCACCTTCACTTTTCAAATCACAGTCTTTGTCACAACTATTGTGACAGGAGGAAAAATTCTTGGGACAGGCCAAGATAATGAAAAACTGCCAAGTATTTTTGACTCGTCTTGTCAGAGAAGCAAGCGGACACACATAATCTATAAATGTCCAATGTAACAACGCCACACTGTCTGTACTCTGTACAGCGTTGGCTATGCAGACAGAGCTAAGTGCTCCTCCTTGTCAACGTCACTCACTCATTACCGTCCTTAATTTGGAATGGAGAAGGCTTTAACATTTAGTCCAGCTTCCCAGCTCCACCAACTTGACTCAAGTTCACGAGTATACTTTTTCACGGATCTATTTCAACTGTCACTGTTGTAGTTACCGCTACCTTTACTGTTACAGATCACCGCGCTCTCTGTAAATATTTTATCAGCTTGTTTAACCACTGTTGACCAAAACAGTACACTTGAGACCGGTTTCTACTCGTTGCGTGTTCCGAAAGCTTTTGGGATGAAATTGGAATGGCAACTCTTCCAAACAAAATGAGGATGAAAATGAAAATGGGCTTCTCTTTTTACACAGTGTCCTTTGGTACTTTATGGAACTATGGAACTCGAGTTGTGTATCTTTTGAGTATGTAGTGTCTAGTGTGTAGATTCTAGATTCGAGTGTCTATGATACAGACTAAAAGTTGATCTCTGTAATTTTCTAAAGGTTTTTTCTTCCTTTATTTCCGTTTGAAGTGGTACTGCTTCTGTAATAGCTTTAGTATTCTTTAGTTGATTGATAAAATGGGATTCTTCCTCTTTTTGTTGCTTTGTTTTGTCTTGTCTTCTTCTTTCTTGTCCCTTTGAGGATTACAAATGAAAATGAGAATGAGAATGCACTGGGCTTCCCGTTTAGTTTGAAATGTTGAGAGGAGGATGAAGAACAAAGGGATGGGTATCTACTGTTTTTCCTTTTCTTTCTGGTTCTAGTTCTTGTTCTTGCTTTTACTGCTGCTGCTTTATTAATTATCAGTGAAGAGGACGAGAGGAGATTAGATTCTAGGGGTAGGATGATTTCAGATGTACTTTGTATTTTGTACTTTGAAATTGATTGTGAACTGATCTAGGTCTAGATCTTGGTTCTGTCCTTTTGATTTAAACAAAAGA
The DNA here is from genome assembly GCA_019776565.1 of Sminthurinus signatus. NCBI lineage: Eukaryota > Metazoa > Arthropoda > Collembola > Symphypleona > Katiannidae > Sminthurinus > Sminthurinus signatus. The sequence goes on from JABASP010003280.1 coordinate 2,960, forward strand.
AGAGTTAGTAAAAGACAGGAAGAAAACCGATTTCCGTGGAGAGTCGCACCACAACAAACCAAACCAAGTCAAACCACACCGCACAGATGTTGATGCAACAGTAGAATCAGGGAACTCAAGTTGTAGCTTTTTCTACACTCGGCTCTGAACTGAACTGAACTGAGCTGAGCTGGGACTTGCACTATGAGCTTTAGCTAGAGGCAGCAACGGTCGGCAGGGAGAAAGCAGGTTAGGGAGGTAGGTAGAGATCCACAGTGGAGAGAGGAGAAAGCGAGAGAGAGAGAGAGAAAGCAAACGCAATGTGTATTCTGTCTACTCTGCTCATGCTTCTACATTTACCTATGCTTTCACCATATGTAGAAAAGTAAATATATAATATATAGTGTATCTTTTTATGTATATCTTTTTTCTCTTCGTAAAATGTACATACCCTTGGAATACAAACCCATTGCTTCCTCATTTTCCCTTGTAACATTTCCTGTATTCTCCTGGAACACTAAACACATTGAATATTGAGTATTGAGTATTAAGTGCAGTACAAGATGCTTGTTATGGATTTCAATATTAGACATTAGTAATAATATAATATGATATAACATAAGTCTTTGTAACTATAGGCTTTTTTATTTTATATATGATAATTCCCCATCCCCAAAAAAAGATATAGGCGGAATAATAATAATAATAATAAGCGACAGCAACCATAATGTACCATTATACCATACCATCCCATGAAAAATGGAACCATGCAAACTCTCTTTGGAGTTTGGAGCTTGACGAGAAAAAATGAAAGAGAGAAAGGAAGCGTCAACCCATCTCACTTTTGAGCAAGTATTATTTCCCGTACAAAGATCAATCTGATCATGCACAACTCACTCTAGACTCTAGACTCTAGACTATATATTGTGTATTTCGTATTGTGTATTGCAGGTTGTAGATGCTCAGAGCCAGATCTAGAGCACACCTTCCCCAACTCATCCATCATTTGCCCCAGAAGACTGAAATTTCTACTCTTTATCCACAACCACGTTGACTCTCTCTCTCTATTTCTCCGCTACTTCCTAAACTATACCGTACCTTACCAAACCCAGCCAAACTGAGCCAAACCAAGCCAGACCAGACCAGACCAAGCCATACAGTGTTCAGTGGGCTAGGCACCATTAGCCATAGCATTTTTATATTTGCTGTGCTACTTTCCCTATCAAGTTCCCTTTCTGTTTTCTGTCGCTCGTCCTTGCTCTCGTCTTCGTCATCATTTTCTTCCTCTTCCTCTTTCTCTCCCTCTGTCTACAATACCCTGCTCCCTGCACATCTATCTCCATTCTACTCGATTACCACTCTTGCATACTTTAAATTTCTATACTGTATCTATAATAAATAATCTATCATCTAAAATATATTGTGTAATGTGTAATGTGCAATGACATGAAGATGTGTCTCAATTTCAATTTCCTTGTTTTCCTTCTCTATTTATACAACTTGATGTTGTTTACTGTGTATTTTAATCCCTTTTGAACGAGTGTTGTTTTATTTTGTTCCTTTTGAGCATTGAGCATGTAAATTTTAGATTCTAGCTTCTAGACACGTTCAGAACGGCTCTAAATAACTCCTTTTTATGCTGCACTAAATACTAAAATAGCAACTCAACAAGTTTCAAATCTCAAGTACAAAAAATATCATGGATATAAATCAGAAATAACCAAAGTAGACTCGAGATTTCGAGATTTGAAAGCAATTATTTGGCGGCTTGTCTGCACAAAAGTAAGCTGTTTGAAAATCGAAACATTAAATGTGAAAATACATGAAATGAAGTCTGGTGTATAAATATTTTGTTTTCCTGTACTTGAAGCTCAATAATCAAAACTAGAAACTCGGCTTATGGAAAAATCTGAAGAGCGTCACATATGAAATTTTCACTCATATTTTCATCAGGATTATTATTAACATGTTTTTGATAAGTCTCGTGAATCTAAAATCTAAAATACACTTTTTTCCTACACTCGGTACTTCAGAATCAAGAGTCAAAACTGTTAATATTTATGCTATTAAATATTAAATCACAACTTACTTCTGATTTCAAGTGTTTGTTTTTATCATTTTTTGATCCGTTTTCTCCAAATTATTTGTTACATAAAAAATTTGTCCATGCATAATTTAGTTTGTTGTTAATTTTTTATAAACAGAAAAAAATTGTAGGATGTACTTTGTTGATTGGAGATGGTTCCAGTGACTTGGAGATTATTATTATTATTATTACCGGAGCACACTGCCCTAGTAAGTAAGTAAATAAGTAAATAAGCAGGAAGTAGTGATTCCTCATTCGTCATAGACAGGTCTTTTGAACGTGGGCCTTTTCATCTTGTGACTTGTGACGCTTGCCTTTTGACTCAAATAGACTTCCTCCTGTTTGCCTTTCTTTCTTTGCACGAGGAAGTGAATTCGTTGTACCTTGTACGCAGTACGATGTACGATGAACGTGGTACGTGGTATTAGAAAACAGAACAACTGAAGGAATGCCATGGAAATGACTGTACTGAATTTTATGGAATACCGTGCTTCAAATGTCAAATATCTACGGGATAAAAACCAACTCAAAGTTGAATTCTGTGGCCTCACATCATCAAATATCTCATACAAGAACAGTTGCTGCGTTAGACAACCTGTGTAATATATACCATGTATTATAGTATTATATCTTATATCTTATAGCAGTAGTATGAAATCATTCTTGTCTCTTGTCAACATTATTTCTAGAAAGTATTTTCATCCAGGATTATTGACTGCACAAGCAGAAGCACTTCTTTTGAAATTGATGAACGTCATACATGTTGAGCATAGATATTAGATAGATGCCTTATACCTTATACCAGATGTATCATATAGCATACAGCATTAAATTGAATACCTATCAAAACTCAAAAAGGTTGATGCTGGGCAAGAAATTCAATCTCTGACATGAAATACTCCGAATGGAACAGCACAGGAATTTACGTTTACATACGGTGTACAATTCTTTCTAAAATAATTATTTGTGGTTAACTTACTATTGGAAAATCCTATACCAATCTCAAGTCTCAAATCTGCTAGCTTTGTATGTTGCTTCTTGCTTCTCTTCCAATTCCACAATTACGTAAGCCTGTTATGACACAGATCAAAAGAGTTCACTTCAACTACATATTACGTAGTCTGTACCTAGTACCTAGTAAATTGGAGTTGGATTAGAAAATCGAGAGCTTGAAATGAGAATAGTAAGTTGAACTATTTCATTTCAGAATAAAACCTACCATTTGATCCCAACTTCTGATTTGTGACTTGTGACCCTTTGAGCTTTGAGCTTTGAGTTCTCTCCTCCCTTTTCAATTGAATACCACAGTTGAGACCAAAAATCCAAATTAAATCAAATTACAAACTACACACAGAGAAATTAAACGTCTGTACATTTTAATGTATAAATACTTTTAGTTGTAAATTTTTCATGTACTCCAGACTCTAAATTGTGAATTATAGATGTATTCTGACTTTACAGAGAAGCAGAGTTTATTAAAAGGCTTGTTACCATGACAATTTAGAGAACTAAATAACTTTGAAATACGGAACGTGGAGTATGAAGCAGGTTGGAAAGGATAAACTTTCTTTGTGATAAAATTCCTAATTTAATTACAAATTGCTCCCAAATTCCAGACTCCTGCAGAAGTTCCAAAGGAACATGAAGATTAAATAATAATTTAATGATTAATACTCGTTTAAGCATCCGCAATCCAGCTCAATCAAATCCAATCCAATCCAATTGATCGTTCTCGTGGTGAGTTCATGGAGTATCTACCGTTTGACCTCTCGAGTACAAAAGTACCTAGTCTACAGATCAAAATCAACTGTTTATTTCATGGCGCCTGTTTCTTTTTGAGGGTTTAAAACTCCGGTCGTTTACCCGTCTCAACGTCGACATTTGATCTGAATCTGAATTCGAATCCGAATACAATATCAATGTACAAAGTAAAAAGTACAATGTACAACCTGAATTTGTTGCTTTACGTCACACCTTTTTTACTTTCTACTTTCTAAATACAGATTTTACTTGACTGTTTCATGTCGGATGTCGGATTTTGGAGCGTGTTGAGAGTTGAGAGTGGAGTGTTGAGTCTAGTGGAGAGGAGTGGAGCAGACAAATAAAAGTTTAAAAGGAGGAAATGAGTGGAAACATAATGCATAATACAAACAACCTAATTTTTCCGGGATTGTTTTATTTACAGAATATTTAACATGTACGATGTGTATCTACAATCTACAATCTACACTAATTGTATTTAATATTTTGATACAAGAAGCAACCGACCGTTTTATTATATAACACTCTTCCCGTTTCTCCATTAAACAAAAAACAAACCAACCATGGAAAACAGTAAAGAAGGATAATTGTCAAAGTAAAAGTAGTACAGGAGAATAATACAGGATTGTGTAAACAGTAAATATTTACGACAACTGCTGGAAATTAAATGATAAACAAAATGTTGACGTTTCATTCCTATTTGTACTTTTTATTAAAGTTACATGTTTTTTGGTGTAGACCAACTTTCAAACATTCAAACTTTGAAACTAAAAACTAAAAACGGTTGTGTTCTGTCATGTGTTACGCAATTCTAATTTTTTGTAACAATAATAATAGTAATTTTATTATTAATGTTGTGTAAACATACACATTACACATACAGTCTCAAATCTCAAATGACAAAAGTTCTGCTTACCAAATAATGAAATTAGTGACGTAGGGAAAATGCCATCATTAGAATTTGAAGTATTCAAAATTTTCTGTACAAGCCTCGAATTGAGGTGGTACATTGTACTTTGTGCATTGCATATTCAAAGTCACCCAAAAGTTTTTTTTACCAAGGAATGACTCAAGTGACTCAATTGGTTTGAGGAAATCGGCATGTGCATTCCAGTTGATAATATGCACACAGCCCAGGTTTTTTAAAGTTGAGATACTCACGTCACAATCAAATGGGTATCAACTATCCATGTTTTTACCACTAAAGTATGACGTGCACAGTGTAAAATGTACAATGTGCATAGATAATAGACATGTGTGCAGTCACCACTTTGTCAACTGTGAATGCAAAAGTTTGGGAAAATTCTTTTTAACTGGGAAAGAAAAGAAAGCGAAGGAGGAGAAGGAGGAAAAATATATGCATATTTGTGACTACAAAACTACGGGCTGGGAAGAAAGAACACCGTTGTTAAGCCTAGATTTCAACAGAAACCTTGAGAGTTTGAAAGCTTCTGGATTCTGGATTCTAGATTCTCGAGAAAAAGAAGGAGGATGACGGAGCTTTGAATCATTTGGTTGATCCATGGCCAGGCCCATAGCTACTGACAATCGACACTCGACAATCGACAATTGAAAAATGATCCAAAGTTATCCCAAAACTAGAACTAGATCTAGAGCTTGATTTTACTTCTCATTCTCCTCAACCTACATTTTCCATTATCCTGGATTTTTTGATTCTTTCTCTGAATTTTCCTCCCGTCCACAATGGGAAAATGCACATTGTACATTGTACATTCGTCTAGATGGAGGATGTAAAAAGTGTTAAAAGCTGTTTGACTCTCTATCATATCATAATGTAATAGAAATTAGTAGAATGGTGTCAAAAGATTTGGTATGATATATCTCAAGTCAGTTGAGTTAAGAGCCAAGAGTGGCTTTTGAGAAAAAGCCTCTCTCTTTCTTTCTCAGCCTCAACATTTTCTCCCTTATCTTTTCTCTTTTCTTTTTTTCCGCTCCACCAACTTTCTTAAGAAAGCAGTTGAGACCTCGTGCAGATTTGAGATTTGAGCTACCAATAGTTCATGTGTTGTGTTCTGTGTTCTGTGATTGTTGATTGTTGATTGGAGATTGGATCAACGATCAACTTATTACTTACTCCTTTATACAGTGTACACGTGGTGCAAAGTGAAAGGAGTTAATGAAAAATGGGATTTGAAAACCTCAAAAAAAAACTTTATCCTCGTCACCAATGGAGAATTCCTTGAAACTCGTAATCGTAATCGTAATCTGAGGTACTTTTCAAACCAAAACCGGAATGGTTTAAAAACGGAAATGGAAAAGCTGAGAAAATCCAGCTTTGAAAATGTAAGAGATTTAATTTATGTTCCATTTACCATGTCATCTTGGGGAGTTCTGGAATTCTGGGATTCTGGAATTTGAGATGAAGGAGACTTGCATATTGCATATACTTGTATTTATACACATTAAAAATAGTATATTTTATGTGTAGTGTGTATTCATGCATAATGTAGAGTCAGTACATGGTAAAATAACCTGGAAATGGACATGTACATTGCACATGGAATTTAAAGACGCATACAAGGGCGAGACCTTTGAAAATTCTCAGACGTGATGATCTCCGTGGAGACAAGACAAGACAGGACAAGAAAGAAGTAGGGAGTGTGGAGTGTGGAGTGTGTTTTGAGCATGGAATTTCATGAAAAAGCCTGTCTCTCTCCAATTTCATTTTTTTGCTTACTTTTTACTTTCCACATCATGCAAATGTACAAATGTACAAATGGAGTATGTGATAAAGTAAAGAGTAAAGTGCATTGCATATTTTGAACACACGCAGAAATTTAGTAGAAAACGTTGATAAAATGTTCCAAGAAAATATGCATTCCACATTCAACATTTAACATTCAACAGCTTTGACACGTGACATGAACTAGTAAATGTACTTTGGACAGTATTAATATTTTTTCCCTCTTTTATGCTTTCACAACTCAAAACTCACAACTCTGTCGTGAATACATATATGTATTTTATATAATGTACATGTGTCGGCGAGGCTCTCCACTCTCCAAACACTTTACTCTTTACTCTTCATTTTCCTTTTCAGTTTCATTACATTTAAATATTCTTCTTTTTCCTCTTTTTTACGTAGTTTGTACTCTACGTGTTGTTGGTTTTCAATATGTTGGATTTTGAACACGACTCACATTTTCAGACAGTCTCACGTCTCCACTTCTTTACATTAACTTTAGTCCCCATAACTGTCACTTTCCTTGTTGACACAGTCACACTGAACCCGAAACAGTTTTTCGGTCAATGTACAACGTACAGTGTACAGTGTACATTTACTACTTTTACATAACTTCCCAGTTAAAATCGATCTATTTGATATTTGATGAACTCTTGCATATTTTTCACAGAAATAATATCAAGTTTAATTTCGCACTTATTTCAACATACTTGTTTATTTAACCTTGAAGTACTTAATACTTTTACTAACACTTGTGATGTAATGTCTGCTCTTTTACAATGCAATACAAACTCGATAAAATAATGAGCAGAGAGGATTCTCAAAGAAAAAGTTTCAGATCAACATCCTTTGTTTGAAAAATTAGTCAAAAGGTTTGAAGGTACAAAAGTACTACAACAGTAATAAGAACTTAATATACAATATTATTAATAAAACGGTACTGGATTTTCTAGAATATGTTTGATGTTTGATGTGGAAACACAAAGTATAAAAATACATGGAATATCATCCTTTATTAAGCCAGATCAAGAGATGGTTTAAAAATTCATATCTCCAAGGGAAATGTTGTTGTGTTGTCGATTCTAATGCCAATGCCAATGTCAGTGCCAATGATGGTGATGTGATGCGGTAAACAATGTTCAAGGTTAACTATTGGCAGGTTCAAAATATCCATTCTCCATTATACATTTAACATGTACTTCATAGTCTCTAATCTCTAGTGTATCAAAATATCTGCTTGCAGAATGTAATAAAATTTGGAATGTATCTATAGATTCTACAGATACTTTTAAATTGTGAAGCAATATCCACGGTACATTTCATATTTTATTCCAGGGGTACATGCAACATACAAAATACTTACAATCTACTGGAAATACTGGAAAGGTTCTCAAGAGAAAGTCGTTGAACGGGCATCAACGTCAAGTTGACAAGGTGACTGAGTGCATACACAAAAATAACTGTAATGTACTCACAACACACGACTAACAGTGTTAGAAATGTTGTAAGAAAACCGTCATCTTGGCTGTCGTTGTCGTTGTCATTTTCATTGTCATTTTGTCCTCGTCGTCACGTTGTCATGACTTTAAACCGATCCAAATTAAACCAAACCGAACAAAACCAACCCAAACCAACAGGAGGTAACACAACTCTTCTCCTGCCATCACTCACAATCTTCCTCCTTGCTCCTCGCTCCTCGTTCTTCATCTCTCTCTCTATTTAGATCATGAATCTTCATTCTCCACTCAGCCAGCCTCACTTACATCACAAAACCTCAAATTGTACACAAACATCCACATACATGTACAATGTACAATGTACACATATATCTAGCTATAGGTAGAAGTAGTGTGTGTAAAGTGTAAAGTGTGTATCAAATATCAAGTATGAAAGAGCCTATTTTATATCCTAATCCTCAAAGTCAAAGAGAAAGTCAAAGTCAAAGACAAAGGTATGTGTAATGTGTACTAAGCTTAATACCTCACATCATTCTTTCTAGGATACTTTGACGTGATTTTATGCTGGAACGGGATGGAATGTGCACTCATCACCGCCTGCTTGATTTTACAAAGAAAATTCCTGTGCATAAATGCAATAATAATAATAATAGAAGTGAATGTAATAACGTAACGGTGGTAATGATAACCTTTATTTCAAGTAAATGAGCCCCCAGACTCCAGACTCCAGTTTCAAGGGGAACGTGTGCTTCAACTTTGACCAAATACTAAATACCAGTTGTTTGCATGTACAATGTACACTGTAAATTGTACACGTGGAAAACGTAGGATTCGTGTTGACACTCGGATCTTGAATGCTGGAGAAGGGATGGAGAAAATTCTGTGTAAAACATGTGGATAGCGACTTATTTGTATGTTTTGCATTTGGTATAGAAGTACAATCCATATCATCTCTCTAATCTCTCTAATGGCAAACGGAATATTAAATGGATTAAGGATCCAGGAAAAGGACCAATTCTACGGTAAAATTACAGGAAAAGCAGCAGTGACTGTAGTGTTTGAGCACGTGGAAAATAATTCACAGGCTGGGCTGAGTTCTCTTTTGAGTTTTGAGAAATATTAAGAAAGAGGATAAACGTTTAAAATAAAATATGTGTATAATAGACACATGTTTTACATTTCATACGCTTGAGCAAACTCTAAAACTAATCCGAAAGGACTGAATGCTTTCGGAGGGACTGTTTTTACAACAAACACCAAACAAGAGAACGTAAGAGATTTTTCCTCAAAATATTTCGCAAAACAGGAAAAGTCAAATGGTATAGTGTGCATTTTCTAATGTAAATAAAAGGGACGATATTCAATTGTGACAGTTTTATTAGGGTGCGAAGACTATTGTAATAGCCCATCTGTGCACAATTAGCCACCTACCGAGAAAATTCGAAACTCGTAAGTGGCGCCACCTAGCGGACAAGTTTTAAGAAGAAGTTAGAGTACTAAAAAGATATTTTCAGTTGTTCTAAAGTGACGGAAAGACACAATGATGTATTTTTGTAGTCAGCTTTGCATCCTGAGCCCAAAGGATTTATTCTTTGAAGGCGATATAAAATGACTTTATTCCTTTTCCCAAAGTCTGAGTGGATTTGTAAAAGCTGGAAAGTTAAGTGTCTACTTGGAATCCATTCGGTTAACTGACACTTTTATCCACAAATTTCCTTACCTTTCCTATTTACTTTTTATTGTTATGCTTTTTTGATTTTGCTGGATTTTTAAAGATGGGATATTGGAACTTTTGTTGCTGTTCTACTTTCTTGTGCAGACTGTTTTGTACCATATGAACTTTGTGGTAAGTTTTTGTATCAAAGTGATGCAAATGCGCCGGTAATCCAGTCCCGTGATGGACACAACCGTATTAGAATTTTTCAATTTTCCTCGTTTCTACAGCTTTACAGGTAATTCTCACATTGTACACGTGTACATTGTAAATTGTAAATCCTGGAACATTGAACGGAATAAAACGGGATGTAACGCATTTTGAAAGAAAACCAACAAATAGCAATTCAAAATGTGAGGGACAAATCCCTGTAAATTGAAAACTGAAATTCATGAATTTGCAAGTAAATCAACCGACACCAAAGTAAAATCCAATAAAAAATTACACTGGCCTTGACTTTGAACATTTGTACAAAATGAAGGACAACCTTCCATTCTTTTCTGCTCTTTGCTTTCTTTTGAATAAACTCATTGAAATTCAACAGTAGTTTCATTTCAATTTTACTTGGAAGATTTTCAGGAGTAATTTTAAATTTAAATAAATGACCAAGCCTCAAAATTCAAAAAGGAGTGTCTCTATTTTCTTGGTAGAAAACAGCTCATAGAACACGGACCACGGGCATTTGTTTTCAGCTTAGCCGTAGCCTTACTAAAATAAGTACAATGTTGAATAAAGATGGAGTAATCGAGAATCTAACATTTACAATTTACATGTTTTGTATCGGTGATTTCTATTCGCATGACCCGAGTTGATAAAATGTGGATGTAATAATGGTAAAATAATAAAAGAGTAGTTGATTTAATATGCAGTATTGAGTATTGAGTTTGTTGAGATTGGAATAAAAGAGTAGGATTGGAAATGAGGAAATCCATCCATCCAAAAACAAAAGGACAACAAATATCTATCTACAACGCAGAAGGAGCACGAGTAGGAAAAGAGTCACATGTCGAATGCCGAATGTAGGATGTCGAATGTGGAATGTAGAGGCGTAATGGGCAGTAATAACCAATGGGTAATGGGTAATGGGTAGCCAGGGAAATAAACAAAGGGAAACTTGATTGAAAACACAATAAACAGTGCTCAATGTTCAGTCTCCATTAAATACAAATACAGTTGTACATTGTACATTGTACACATGCACAGTTGTGCTCACTTTTTTCATCTTTTCTCTCCCAAACGTTTCGGCTTTCTTCTTTGTACTTTCTACTTTCTCTTTTTCCATTTCACAATTCACTATTCACCATGTTCCTTTGGCTTTTTCTCATGAGTTGGATGAATTGGATGTGTAATTACCGCCCGCGTGGGTGTTTCCATTTTCTTGGTTTTCTACTCTGTACTTTGTATTTTGTATTTTGTTTCATGCCCTAGTTTTTGCTCATCATTTCAGCATCAGTTTCAGGAGTTTCAGCTTCAGTTTCCTCGAATTTCATACCCTTTGAGCTTTGAGTCTCACAGCTCACAGCTCACAGGAGTCTTCAAATAATAATGAGTCTAATAAATACATGTTCATGTATAATATAATATACAGTTACAATACAATAGTTGGACTAACAATAATAACAATAATAATAAACTTCCTCAGTTCTGAGTGGAACTCGTAACTACAAAAAACAAAAAATAATAGGGAGCAAAGCCAAGTAGAAAATCAAAAGATTCTAAAAATATTTAGAAATACTTGGCCACCATCTTGTAGATTTATAGCTCATAATTTCCAAGTATTTTTCTTTTGAAACATTTTCATTTTAAAAACAATTTCTCAGTTAGTCCCCTTTGTTTTTTAGCACCAAAAAATGGCCCAGCAGCGGAAAACAAAAACCAGACCAGAGCTTCGCTCCCTAAAAGCAGATGTTGAGTGGAGAAAACGGAAAACAAAACACTGCTACGGGAAAATTGACTCATCACATAACAACAAATCACAGAAAAATACAGTGCAGTTTACATGGTACACTGTACAGAGTAGAGCATAATATGAACCTGTTGTTGGAAAATCAGAACCATTTGCGTGACAATTCGTCATCTCACCCGCCACCACGTCGATGTTGATGTCGCCCACTTCCC
>JABASP010003281.1:0-14771 GCA_019776565.1 Sminthurinus signatus
AAAAAGAAGTTGAGGGTACGATTTGACGGTAAGTGCATGAAATGTATAAAATTTATTGCATGTTTTGGTGCACACAAAATATATGTATAAAAATATACATATTAAACATATATTGCATACTGGTACAAACAGTATTGCAATACCATGGTAGTAGAAGTATTATTATCTTCCAGTTTCTATTGAAGAGACACCGTAAATCTTTTCCTTAACTTTTGTACTTGCGTATTTTTTATATAATACAAAACAGTCGTCAAGGGTTTTTAAAAAAATTTTTATTATGTACATGCAAAATGTTTTTTTAGGTCATCTGTTTTCTCGTTCCGGAATTTTCTCTGATCTCGGTTTTTACTCTGACTTTTATCATTTATAAATTATAAATTCTAAAATAATTTTGCATCCTCTGCATAAAACAAGTGTGAGTTTTTTCTGCGCCCTCAAATTCAAAATTTTCTGTACAAAATCCAAATCCCTGAATCAGAACTAGAAGAATTAAATTATTGAGAAAGTTTTGGCATGACCAATCAAATTAAAAAGTTGTAAATGATCTGATTCCAAATTCCAAATTGTTCCCTGCACCGTAATATAATATCCGTAGCAAGCAAGAATTAAAGAAAGAAGATGCCTTGTGAATTATCATACGAGTTTAAAGATTTGTCCATAACACTACCACCTTTGGAGGACACGATAGACAATGACAACATTTGTATTTCAAAGGAAATGGACAAGGAGAAGAACCCGCAGCAGCCGACCGCAAATGACATTTGTTGTGAGAGTACAAAAGATGGACCAAATTTTGATAGTTTACTAAGTAAATTATGGGATAATGCAAAAGGATTTCGATATCCGTATCGTCACGTACCTTTTAAGATTTTGAAGGGTCAATATCAATTCATCGCTCAGGTAAATTAATTTAAAATTAAAAACACTGTTTCACGTAAAAATACGGTATTTTTATAATATTTATTTTATTTTATCTTTGACCTTTAACTGAGATTCAATAAGTAATACTGTGGCTTAGGTTAATTAAAGATCTACATTTAAAGTTCCGTCCTGAGCTAATTTTGTACTACACGAGAGTAAAATCGGTCGAGTGTCGAGTCACATAATATTAAATATTATTTCTATATCTTTTTAACGATGTCTATTATAAACTTTGTGGTCGTGTATCGTGTATTTTTACACTCAACATCCGATTCGTTTCTACAGTTTGCAGTTTGCACGTCACAAGGCTGAATTAGCAAAATTTTTACATTAGCCTGCACAAATTTCGTATTTTGTATTTGCTTGAAATCATGTGTTTTTATATGTAAGTCAACTGTCGTCGACAGGAATACAGAAAAAAAACCTTTGAAACTTTGAAACCCCACAAAGATTTTCAAAGTTCAAGTGTTTAAAGGAATCAAGTCTAGCTGGCGCTTTCCTCTTTTTTTCCAAAGCGACAACGTTTGTCAATTTGTAGACAAAGCCTGATAAAATATTATGTGCATTTTCATGTTTAATTTTAAATTTGAATTTTAGAGACTTGAAGAATAATAATAATTATTATTAATCCTTTGAAAAAAATGAAATTCTTTGAAAATTAATGAAGTAAAAATAATATTGATAAAAATTTCAGTTAAACACGGACAGAGGGGAAAAAAGACGAGAGCCACAAGCCATTCAAAGTTTGAGTCAACCATTTTCTCCAGCTAGTTTTAATTTCACAAAGGTGAATCCGGATGAAATCATTCTCGAGTTAAAACCTTGGTATGATCCTGCTCTGGAAAAAACTGATGGAGACGGTGAACTGGAAGAGATGGAAATTCAAAAGATTTCAAATGAAAAAAGCAGGCATAAAATATTGATAAATGTGAGTCCATTTGAATATGGAAATGTTCTCCTCGTTCCCTTTTTAACCTCGTGTCAACCTCAAAGAGTGACCAAACCAAATCTTCGGCTGGCCGTTGAAATGATGTTATTAAGTCGATCAAGGTAAATAAATAATAAATAAGTATATTTTCTTTCTTTCAATTTTTTTTCCATAAAAAAGAAAAAAAGGAAAGAAACATTTTTTTTTCTTTTCCGTGGTTTGACATTTGCATTTATTTTTGAAAACTGAGAAAAAATGTGGTTGGTTTTATAAATGACATCTTATGACATGAGAAATGTTAATGATATGTGTTTAAATTTTGATCCGTATAGAAACTTCCGCGTTGGGTTCAACTCGTTGTGTGCATACGCATCTGTGAATCACAGTCATTATCATGGCTATTATCTCAACCACCGTCTCTATTTGGAACATGCGGTAAGCATTTCATTTCATTAATCCTTCGGCTTATCTTTTTTTATTCTCTCTTCATTCCGCACAAAGTAATAACAATAACTAATAATAATAATGATAATAACAGTTCTAATAAATTACATGCACAATGAATAATTATGATATCATTTACTGCAGCTGTAATCTTTAATTTTTTTTCTATAATTTCTATTTTTTCTTTTACTCGGCAACTTGTGCCTTTTTTTATTTACTTTTTTGTAGTCACAAGTCACAAGATCTGCAGGCTTTTATATACTGCAACTTTATTTATGATAATGATAATGGATATTATATCATCTTAAAATACCCTGTACCACGTGTTTTATAATAATTATTTTTAATTTTTATGCTTTACACAGGAATTAAAAGAACTTAAAGGACCTTGTAAAGAAATTTGTGATTATCCAGCACCTGGTTTTGTCTTTGTTCTGGAGGATGTGAGTAGTGAAAGTAAACTGGAGACGTTTGTTCAAGATGCTTATAAACTCATATCCTATCTTCAGACTAACAATTTCCCACATAATATCATGATGATGAGAGGATCCCCAAAGCTTCAGAATTTCGACACGATTCGTCTCTTCGTCTGGGCTAGAAGTCCAAGTTATGGAGCAAAAATGGCTGGAACATTCAATCCTGCTCTGTGTGAATTGGCGGGTCATCTAAGTATCAAGACGGAGCCGGCTTATAATGCTGTTACAGAGGAACTGGTTAAAAAGGAAATTAAAGAACCCACATTTGAAATATTTCATAAAATTAGAGGCAATGTTGAGGCCTTGTTCTCATCCTAAGTCTTCAAATCTTCAAATCTGCTCACACAAACAAACAAAGCACTCATGATGATCAAGAATCAAGATTTAACAAGATAATATTACTTGTCTTGAAAATTGCTCAAATTCTTCTTCAACTATTCTGTACATTTTGTGATTGATAATAATCTAACATGTAAGACACAGAGAAACACAGAAAAATTTCAAGTACAAAAGATAAAAGATAAAACATACACGAGTGAACTTTACTCTATACTGAATACTGATTACACTGTACGTTGTACATTGTACACAGTACTGATGTGCTATTTAAAACTAATGTGAATGACAACTTGAAAAATAACATGATTTAAATAATTTAAATTGTAGTCAAATAGACACAAATGACTGAATGATTGAAGTTTGAAGCCAAAAAGGTGCTCTCATTTTACATTTTACCTTTTACTTTCCTTTGTACTCTTATTTTTGTAAGATATATGACTTTGTTTCTTTTTCATGAGCTAAAAACTAAAAATTCCCAGGTTGTTGAAAGATTGAAGGGTGTCACGGAAAAATTTTATTATGTACAAAGTGTACAATTTTGTACCATGTATTATTTCAATCCTGAAAATGTATTATTATCCAAATAAATATTATGCTCTCTTTCTTCTGTTCTTGAAATCAAAAGTCATATTATTGCTTCTCATTATTTCAATGATGATTTTGGCAGTTCAATTTAGGCTTTTGAATTTTGAATTCTCATTCACATATTATGACATTTGAAATTTGAAATTTTACCAATTGCAATTTGCAATTACAAATCAACATAAAAAAGGTTCTTCATTCATTTAGTTATTACGTCAAGAGTCAAGAGTCAATATTCAACACGAGTTGTGCAATTGGCAATACAATGGGGTTTTTTGCCTTTTTTACTTGCATATTCTCATACTATAATAATAATATTTTTATATTTGTGATATAATACAGAATATTGGTAAGTATCTTCAGATATATTAGATATTATAGACACATTTAGTATTCCGTTTTTTTCAAAGCATACAGATATAAATATAAATTTTTTTGACGCAGCTGACTCTTTGAATTTGGACTCGACTCTCGACTCTCGACTCGACTCGTCAGTGACAAAGTAGGTTATGATTTAATGTTCATTTTTTTCTACCTATTTTTTTCTTGTTCTTTTGTCGTCGGGCTCATGTCCCAAGTCTCAAGAAGAAGAAGAAGAAAAGAAGGAGATGATGATGGTAGTAGAAGAAGGAAGAGAGTACGATGCTCTTATGCACAAGGCACAAAAGCATGCCAACAGTCAAAACCAAAACTCACTCAAAATACCTGTGTGTAACGTGTAATGTGTACCTATAAATATAACAAGTGTAATTTTTAGAAGAGAGAGCCCTTCGTGGGGGAAAATCCGTCTTCTCTTTTGACTATGTCAACATTCAGTATTTTCTATTCTCTTTTCCTATTCACCGTTCACCGGCGAGATATAAGCATACATTTTCTTTTTCTTCTTCCTTACGTAATAAATAATAGTAATGCTTTTTCAATATGCCATCACAAAGAGCAGAAAGAGCAGAACAGAGAAGAAAAAGAAAAAGCAAGTGAGAGTAAAGAGTAAATGAAACATGAAGAATGAAGAGTGAGAAAAGAGACACTCGTATGCACAATATCTATATGACTTATGTTATACTTTTGTGTTTCTGTGCAGGGCATTCGACATTACATTGTTATTCTATTATCTATTATCTTGTGTATATATAATTAGAAGTAGTCTTTTGTTGCTCCTCACTTGTGTAATGCATTATGTGAAATATATGGTTTATTTTACTTGTACAGCCTATATCATAGATTATAGATTGTAAGTTGTAAGTTTTGTAAGTACACAGTATAAAGTATAAAGTTGTCTCTTGTCGCTTCCCGATTTTTTTTCCTTGTTGCCGTTTCGTTTGCCGTCTCTCTGAACTCTCCAACTTGCAAAGTTTTTTAGCTTCCGTTTTTTTATTTCTGTTTCTGTTTCTATATTTCTCTCCTTCCTCATCTTCCATCTTCCATCTTCAATCTTCTCCTTTCGTTTTTCCTCTTGCATCTTTTTCTAGGCGCTAGTCGCTAGTCGCTAGTTGACTCGTGGTGCTTCGTAAAACGTACATATAAATAAATATACATATAAATTTAATTTTAAATATAGATATAAGGATAAAAAATATATTGTGATTGCTCCAAGAGGAAAAAAGAGAGAAAGAAAGTTGTCTGTTCTGTAACTAAAATTGAAAATTGAGAATTGAACATTGAGTAGCTGAAAGTTGAAAGTTGAAAGCTCAATATAATATACAGAAATAAAATACGAAGATCTATTTTGAGTTTTGAGTTGTCACCCCTAAAAACGTGTTTTTTTTCTTACCTTTTCAAACTTTTCCTGATTCGTGATTCGTGAAACAAGAAGAAATAAGAAGAACAAGACACGTTTTATCTGTCTATAATGTGTAATGTGTAATGTGTTGTACATATTATTTTCCTATTCGGTTTCCTATTATTATTACACAGCTATATAACATTTATTTATACATTTGATATCTAGATTCTACATGATACATGATATTTTGTTGCTGGTGTTGGTTTTATCACGGAACACGTCGGAAAATGGATAAACCATTTGCCATTTGCCATTTCCCATTTGGCAGAATAAAAACAACAACAAGAGTAAATGGATTAATACAAAATGAATACAAAGGGGCAAAAAAGTGCACTTTTTAGAGTCAAACCTTGATTTTTTACGTGTACAAAAGTACATATATATATTTTTGTGACAAGTGAAAACACATTTTGATCACAAACACAGTAAATTGTGTACATGTGTAATGTTAATGTGTAGATAATGGGGATCGTATGGTGAGACAAAATAGAAAATAGCAGAGAGCATATGTAATATATTTATAAACACCACCAAAGTTCAATCCTTCTCTTTTCCCCTATTTTCTCTCATCCTTTCACAGTTTACAGTTTTTATCAAAATGGAAATTATTCTGAAAATGTAGTAGAAAATCTAAAATCTAAAATCTTCAAGTATACAGCAAACTTGTTAATCTTGTTAATTATCACAAAATAGTAAGAAGCTGAGAGATGTATGCTCAAAATAATGTGTAATGTGCAATGAAAATAAGTCCAGCCGTCAGCATTTTCCATTTTATTTTTTATTCATCACGATTCACAATGTGGTTTTTTTCATCCAGTGAGACTTGAGAAGGAGAGAACGTGCACAGTGCACAGTGCAGACACAGCAAGAACACACAGCCGTTACAATTTACTATAATTTCTCCTTACGATTAGTGTGAAGTGAATGAGGATTGAGGATTGCGAAGAGAAAACTGCCACTATACGGATGCTGAGAGCTGATGCTGAAATTTTCTGTATTTTGTGTACAAGTGCCAAAATAAAACGCATTTGTTTGCAAAAAAAATGAGGAGAAAAATTACTCAAGTAAGCGAAAAACGTGTACAATGTACAATCTACAGCAAACAGCAAACACAGAGTGTACAAAATTATCCATAATCCAAATCCAAATGTATCAACAAGCTAAAATCCACAATATAATATACAAAATGTACATGTTTAAATGGGAGATGGGAAATGAAACTGAAAATAATGTATTGACGACAAATCCAAATGTGTGAATTTTGTCCAAGTTCCTCGACTCGATTCTAGACTCTTTCGTCTTCTACACTTGATACTTGAACAAAAAATAATGTAAACATTTTCCTCATAGCGGCTTCCGTCTTCCTCTTTTATTCAACGTCATAATATACGCTATGTGAAATAAGAAATAAAAGACATGATATAGTTTTAAGTTTTACCATTATCACATTACATAACAAAATTCATATCAGTCAGTCTCTTGTTCCTTCCGTTCCAGTTCAAATACCAAACCAAAAAGGAAGGATTTTCTATTAAATTTATTTATTTCCTACTTCTCCTTCTGCTTCCTATTTTTCTTCTTTTTTGTTTGTGGTATTATACAAATTTACTGATAAATTTTATTCTTACGTATTACGTGTTAAACATGGAAATCTGATGGAGTGAATTGTGAATATTATAATATTCCTACTGTTTATTGTTTGTTTATTGTTCCTCCTACTAAATATTTCACAGTGTACTACCCAGTTTCAAGTGAGTGATTGTGGATAAATAGAATGAAAGAAAATAAAAAATACAAAACATGGAAATGAACGTCGGTTAAGTCCTTCAATTTCCAATTTAAAAAAGTAGAAGGATTAACAGCTGTTGTTAATACTTTAAAGGAATCCTCAATCCACAGAGATTAACAAGCCAAGACATAAGACACAAAAGACGTCATCATCATGCAGTGGTAATTTTTTTAAATAAAAATTAATGCTAAATGCTAAATATTATAACATCTGTGTAATGCATTATGTACATATAGTGTTATTTAATATTTATTATTATGCATGACATTGTGCTTCTTGTTGGAAAATTTTTAACGGCATAGTATTCACAGGTCGATAGATACTTTTACAGTTTACATGAAATCACATGGCTTTTTCATTAGTAGCTAATAATATATAAAATGTACGATGGAAAATGGACAGTACATGTTTAAAAAATTATGCAACGTTATCATTTTTAATCCTGGAACAGCTGATCTGGTGAAAACTGACTTGTGTGTTTGAGTTGTCCATGTCTGTATTTTTAATGGAGATTAGAGAGATGCATGTTACAATTTTATTACGAGTGAAAGTATAATATATAATATTAATAAAAAATAGTGATATTTATTTATCCACAATTTTTTTGCTGTATAAAAAAATCCACTTATTAATTATTAGATTTATTCGTTATACTTGAGATTTTTCTCTTTGTCTCCTTTGCATTTTACTATTCGGCAGTTAATAAGTACATAGAGAAACGATAAGTATTTTTAATCCCTGCAATTTTATCTATATTTTGTAGACGGCACTCTGAAACTGTCCACTAGAAAAATTTTAGGAGCTCATCTGTATAAAATGTCTGTATTAAATTACTGTGTTTTGCATTTTTATCCAAAATGCTAAAATGCAAAGTAAAAAACGAAATAAAAACCAAAAACCGATAAAGTAAATTACAATTAATTCTTGAATAGTTTTTTTGTTAATGAAATAATACGGATTTATACAAACATTAATATATTTTAAATATAGTTTTAATACTAAATAATATTACTCAATTATTTGTGCTGATAATATTAGATACAACAAAGAAATAAAGGAATACACACAATACACAATACAGATAATAATAAAGTGATATAAAAATTCAAATTCAAAGTTGAAACAGGAAAAAACCCGGTTCCCTGAATTCCCGTGATTTGAGTCCGAATAGTATAGACGTCTAGTGAAACTTCGGAGAAACAGCGGAAGGTTGATCCCCGAAAAAAAAATCCCTGGTAGTGCTAGAGCAAGTTGTTTCTCATGTATGGCGTACTGAATGGATTGGTGTGTGTGTGTGACCAAAAAGACGTCTTCTTGTTCTTCTTCTTTGGCTCCTTTTCCCAATATCAAATCCACTTCTATTTTCTGTCGTC
Source organism: Sminthurinus signatus (assembly GCA_019776565.1). Lineage (NCBI taxonomy): Eukaryota > Metazoa > Arthropoda > Collembola > Symphypleona > Katiannidae > Sminthurinus > Sminthurinus signatus. Next base: position 8,636 of record JABASP010003281.1, read on the forward strand.
TAGTCTCTCCTAAAAAAAATTATTATAATAAAATAGAAAAGGTGTTTTTTTCCTTATTCTTTTCTTCTTTTTTCTATCTCTCCCTATTTACTTATTAGTAGACATCTCTGTCTTCTTGTTCTCGTTTTCATTTGTTGACAATAAACTGCTAAATAAAGCTGGAATTGAAGTTTGAAATTGAATTTTAAATAATACATATATACACAAGTTTCTAGTTCATAGTGTGTGATACTCCTTCCTTTTAATAAATACACAATACAAAAAATACAACATACAGTTAAAATAATAATATTAATAATAATAATAGTTAATACTTAATATTAAATAATAATAATAATATTTACTGTTTCATCGGATATCGGATTTTTGTGCTCTTCACATTTGAGATTCTCTCAGGTACATATTATCTATATATTTTTTCTCTCTTTTGAATACTCAATACTTTTACCATTATAATTCCTGCTTTTATCATTCATTTGTCATTTCTCTTTGGTATGTTTGTATTTTGTATTCCAAGTTGTACCATAAGTTTTGTAGATTCTAGATATACTTATAATATTAATATAGCTTATATAGCATGTAAATATGCATTATATTATATGGTACATGAATTTCGTGGCGTGAGGAGGAAAATGTAGTAGTAGTAGTAATAATAATAATAATATAATGATAGTACATAATACATAATAGATTTGGCTACGACTCCACATAATAATCATTAGAAAGAGGAGGAAGCAGAACAGAGTAGTAGTAGTAGTTGTGTATATTATTTTACTATTAAAAATACAGCATAGAGAATAGTGAGCGTATGTTGTACATTATATGTATATAGTGAAAGAGGGGTATTTTCTACTTTATACATGATGTGTGTGTGTGTTGTGTGTATATGCTAAAAAATCAGCTGCCATGGGTAACCTTACTAACTAAAAAACCCCAATTCGGAATTCGGAAAGAGTCGTCCTACTGTTTACTGTTATACTCTGAAAAACTCTAACTATACATAATAATTAATAATATATCTTACATGTTACACACACTCGTTACTCGTTATATGAAGAAGATAAGAGAGAGAGTGTGTGTGTGTGTACACAAAAAAACTACAATATTAGTTTTTGTGTCTAGCCTAGTTCTGGTTCTGTTTCTGTTTCTGCCTTCTTCTTTCTCTTCTTACTTTCTTCTCCTTTTTCTTCTTCTGCTCCTTCTTGTAGTTTTTACTCGTATTTTATGCACATCCACATAATGTATATGAGATGGAGGTTGGCAAAAGGCAGAGTAGAGCAGAGCACAGCAGTCCCAGAATCCCACTCTTATCACAAGCTATATAGGAAATTGCATAACGTGACATAATGTACATACGGATGTATGCACACACACACACACACAAAGAGAGAGAGAGAAAGAGAGAGAGAGACATTTGCAGTAGAATTCGGTATTCGGTGCATTGATATTAGACGACAACGACTGTGAGGATTGAGGATTGAGGATGGATCAGATTATCATCTCGTTCAGTCACTACTCAGAGCTTCACCCGTGCATCTTCTTCATCTTCAGCTTTAGTTAACTCGTCAACTTTTACATTGGCTTTTGCTTTTGCTTCTGACTTGTGATTTTTATACAGTGTACAAAATACAAAATGTACATTATATTACACACTTTACTCTTGACTCTTGAGTCTTGAGCCAGCATTTGAGCCAATAAATAAATAAATAAATACATAAATAATGCTCCTCTGTGACAATCAGTGTCGTAATTCCTAATCCATAATCTGTAATTGAGGATTGGGGAGGATTGCAACATTTTATAGTTGGTTGTGAAAGTTTCCATCAACAACAATTAAGTATAATTTCGACCACGTCCTTAGTCTTATTATTTTATATACTCAATACTCAATAAACTAGTCAGTGTTTGGTTTGGTGATTTCATCTTTATTTAGTATATATTTACGTGATTATTGATAATTGATTGTGCCCAAAAGAACGGATAGCGGATTCACTTTTTGCCTTTACTTTTTTTATCATTATTCATTTTATTGCTGAATTAAATTATATTTGTTTTTAGTGATTAATTGTAAGAAACGAAAGAAGAGAAAATAATAATAATTATTGTTAAATTGACTGATTGTATAGTTTTGTTCTTCAGTGTTCAATTTTTCAATCAGTCACACGTTGCTGCTTAAAAACGAGAAGAAAGTCAATAAACAACGGGGAAAAGCAGAGTATTGACAATAATTATTATTGATGTGCTATAACAAAAAATCAGAGGGCTTGTTTCCATCTTTTGTTTAGTAATAATATTTTTGAATTTAATGTGAGTGCTCCATTTATTTTGCTGTGAACTGGGAACCAACTTTTTCTACTTGTAGAAAAACTGTATGAGTTCGACAGTCGACGATCCACGTCCACCCACTACAGAAAATAATTAAAAGACCTGATTCCGCATTGCATATACCGCGTCTAATATCTAATCCTTGATAATATCACAGTGAAAAGTGAAGGTGTAGGTGGATACAAAATATTATATCGAACGGTGACTCTCTAGTGTATAGTGTCGACTGTCGAGTCGAGTTGAAAAATAGAAACGAGGAAGCAAACGAAAAGCAAAAACAAAAAAAAACCAAAGTAATCTGAAATCTGAATCTGATCGTGATTCGTGAGCTGAATAGCTTTTTCAGTGTCATCTAAAATCTAAAGCTGAACATCTCAACTCTAAACTACAGTCTCTAAACTCTAGACTGAATTAATAAAAAAAACAACCTATATTTACACTTTACACCCGCATAAATAAAAAAATAGTATGGGTATTCGCGAAGACTGTTATTATTTTAATAATCATTTCTGGTACAGTCAAATTTACCTCATTTACTACTTATAAACAAATAACTAATCATGTATTCTAAATCCTAAGTCATTGAAAATGGAGACTGTGATGAACTTTTCTTCTTCTTGTTGGATTGTTTGCTGTGATAAAAATAAAATAAAATACAAGTAACATCTCTAAAACATCCCGTTTGCCGTTTGACCACTAACAAAAATAATCCAATAAATAATCCACTAAATAACCAGTTATAAAATATAGAGTTAAAAACTAACAAAAAATCATGTTTAACAAATCTACTACCATCGGCATCGGTATTACCATGATTTTCATATTTATTTAATGTATTTAGTATTTTTACTAATATGTTTATGAAATTTGGAAGAAAGAGAAAGTATCTATAGATTTTTGAGAATTATTATTCTATTCTCTCTTTTTTATTCTCTATGATAAGTGTTGAGTGGTCCGTGATAATTATTACGAAGACATGTGTGTGGTAATACTATCATGATTCTGATGATAGAGTTAATCCATTTTCTATTAAATATGAAATATAATGGTTTTTGTGGTCCCGTTCAGGAAATGGAAATGATGGGAATATGAGGAATAAGAAAAGTAATAAATGATAAAAGTGGATGTCATGTAATGTGTAATGTGTAGTTTGTAGTTTGTAGTTTGTAGTGTGATGGGATGAAAGGGAATAGGAATATCTGTATCTGCAAAATACATGGAATGGAATGGAGTGAGTGTGTAGAGTGTGTTGTGTATCTACTATCTACATGTTTGTCGTATCAGTTTGTGTTTGTCCAGGATGGGAATTGTTGTATGTAGTAAGTATGTTATGTAGTTTGTGTGAGTGAGTGAGAGTGAGAGCGGACGTCGTTGAAAGTTGGATGATATACTTAAAATCGATATTCACCCGGAGGAAAACGGAGCACATGATGTAATCCAAGTTCTCCCTCTCCTCCACTCTGCTCCACAATCCACAATCCACACACACGCAACACACACAATGTACATGCAATATATCGTACAATAGGTATCAACATTCAACATCAAGTGCTGTGCTGTGCGGTGCGGTGTTAGATAGACTCCAACTCCAATTCGGACTCGGCCCATTCGCATTCTCTTTTCTCTTCTCTTTCATTTTTCATTCCACCCATTCATTCAGGCAGCTAACACGCTTAGCTACACTTGTATGCAGTATGCAGTATGTAGTATGTACTCTATATTATTATTCTGTATGTAGTCCAGTTATACTTATCTATATTTATGAACATTTTTATTTTTATTATTTCATTGCCCTCGTCGACTGTGCTACTCTGTATTCTTTAGTATGGAGTATTCAGTGTGTAGTGTGTGCTGTAATCTGTAATAAGGTGGTAGAACTTTATACTTTCCCTTTCTTCCTGTTTATATGACCCCTTCACTCAATACTCAATTCTCAATACTCAATACTTGATTCATTTATTACTCCATACTCCTACACCTTAAACTCGGAGAGGTTGTACAATACATTGTTCGGTGTGTAAAATATAAAATACATCCAGAGTGAGACACACAGTTAGATGGTTTTATAGTAATATTAGTGCAGTACTAGCTCACTTGAATACGGAATGGTGAGCAGAGAACAGAGAACAGAAAACAGGGTGAACAACAAACAACAAACATGAGTGAGTAAAACAAACAAAAACAAACAGTTGTAAGTAGTCATCTATTTCACTTACCACTTTTTGGTATCATGTGCACACTACAATCACAACTACTAGAAGTACAACTAGAAGTAGAAAAACAGGAGTCATGATTCATGATTATTTCCAAATTACAAATTCCGAGCAAGCCAGAAAACAGTAGTAGTAATAATCGTAATAACCTTTTGGCACTTCATTTGCTTAGTTAGTTCGTTGCTGATAGAATAAAACAGTAGCAAATTACAAAGTTACAGGTTCAGCTTTCCACTGCACTGGACTTTTGACTCTTGACTTTTGTATGTTCCAACTGCTGTTTGGGAGTTGTGAGTTGATCAATGACCGATTTAAAAAAGAACCTTTATTCTTTAGGCAGTGAGGTAACAGTAATAATAATAATTATTATTATTATGCTTCTGGTTTCTGGTTTCTGGTGATGAGTAAATAAATAGTAGCGTTCATCATGTGCATACGCCTTTCATGTAATATTATTATTATTATACATGTACTATTTACTACTCGTAGTATACTTTTTATGGATGAGGAACAAAAAGTATAGTGAAAATAGTATAATGTATAAAGTATAAGAACTGCCAAAAGTCATTAAAATGAAAATGGCAAGTATTGCACCTGCTTATTACTGCTTTGTAGTTTACTCTGCTCCTTTTTTACGTATACTTCAACTCGGGCTGTGACATAAAATATGCACACCGTTTTTATACCACGTATTTTTATAGGTAGATGTCTTCTCTGTATCAATGTATTGTGTATCTGTGTATAATAAAAGAGGAGAAGTAGAGAAAGAATAAAACATGTTGATGATGAAAGTCGTAGTTGGGAATTGTATTATGTATTCTGTTATCTCGTGTGTGGGTGGATGTATCAAAGATCAAAGTAGTCCACAGTCCACGTGTGTACAAAAAAGTAAAAAGTAGTTGTATTGAGTATTGAGTGTAAAGGGTAAAGGGTGTAGCTACTTGAACATGCCATTTTTTATTCAAAGGTCTCCTTCTTCATTTTTTCTACCATCTACGATAGATACATTTTACGTTTTACTTTTTACTTTCTCTCATCTATCTATATCTACAATTTCCAGCCGTTTACTCAAGACTCAAAACTCAAGAGTCAAGACGTCTGTAAATATGAGATAGGAGTGAAATAACATGTTTACACAGTACAATATAAAACATCATGTACACTGTTCAATGTACACATTGGAGTGAAGAGTGGTTGAGAAAATGGATTAAGATAGGAATGACAGTGAAAACTCACCATTATTTAATGAAAATTTTACCTTATTCATTTTTTGCATGACAAAAGTGACGACTGACGAGGGACATGGGACACGAGACAAACAATGAAATAATATAGCTCGTATAAAAGTATGTACAATGTACAGCTAGAAAACCTAAAACATAAATGCTAAATGTATTAAAATAAAAAAAACATGGACAGTCGCAGCAGGAACACGTGTTCTCGTCAGATAATATACTTTTGTAATACACAGTCCACAGTAGACCGGGCCATTTTGACAACTTTGTTGAAAATCCGAAGTGCCACCCCGTCAAATCGTTCCTTTTGATGTAAAAAACAACCTCTGAAAAAATCAGCTCATTAAAATTAGTTTTAGAGGT
>JABASP010003282.1:0-14767 GCA_019776565.1 Sminthurinus signatus
GAGAGAAAGCAAGAGAGAAAGCAAGAGAGAAAGCAAGAGAGAAAGCAAGAGAGAAAGCAAGAGAGAAAGCAAGAGAGAAAGCAAGAGAGAAAGCAAGAGAAAGCTGGTGAAAGTAAAAGGGAAAGCTAGAGCATCAACTCTTTCTACAGTCTACAGTGTACTGTGTATTTTCATCAACTGTGCAGAGTGCAGAGTACACTGTTTGTGGCTGTGGATGGCGGGTATCTTTGTACTTTGTACTGGGATGATGAAGATGGGAATGCGTGCGTATTCTCTTATATCTATCTCAAATATGCACAGTGTAGAGTATATGAAGTATGAAGATATCTTGCTCGCGCTGGCGGAGAAGCAGAAGCAGTGCAGTGCACAGATACACTTTACTAATACGAATACGAGTACGACTACGAGTATTGAGTGTACCCCTTTTCCCGTGTATACGAGCACACTGTGCAGTGTAGACTGTAGACTGTAGACTCTACACATGCATGTGAATGGAGAGAGTGGATTGCACAGTGGAGTGGAGTAGAGCGAGTGCCTGCGAGAAATCAATATCAAGTCATGTCGTCATGGTTTTTTCCATGTGATCCCTTTTCTTTCGCACGCCCCATCAAAATTCATTGCCGTTTTTCCAAGAGTCGGCTCCAAACCAAACCAAACCAAACCAAGAGAATCGTGGATACGAGTACGAGTACGAGTACGAATACGAGTAGGCATGGGAATGGAATGAGAAAATGTAGAATGTAGAATGTAGATGCATAGATGTAGAAAATACTCACTGTTCACTATGCATGTACAAAGTACGATGTGGAAAGTACGATGAAGTGGTTTAGGGTTTAGAGTACGAGAGACGGTGTTGAACTGAATTTCATTAGAGCTTCTCCGGTCCATCCGCTTCAAACATAAGATATCCACTATCCACACACACACACACAAATACACACACACTTTCTCTTTCTCTCTCTTTCCCGTTTTTACTACCAGGCCCTTTTTTGAATCTCATTCTCACAAACAGATCCAGATCACGCAGACTTCTCCAGTCTCCAGTCTCCAGTCTCCAGTATCCAGCAGCAGTAGAAGCAGCAGCATCCTCCACCGCTTTCACTTGATTCTTCTTTTTATTATATATTTTTTTGTTGGTGTTGCTGCTCCTCTTCTTCTTCTCGTTCTTCTTCATATTCTTCTTGTTATTCTTCATATTCTATTAACTGTTTTCAGTATCAGTAAATATTTTTAAATCATGTGTCTATTTATAAGTGTTTAGTGTCCATTTACTTTCACCTTCATTTTACTCGTGACATTTTACTTGTGTTTTATTATTTTTTATACATTTTCCAACTAAAACCAAGTCAAATAAAACCAGGAAAATTATTCATAAAATTAAATACAACAAGTCAAAAAGCCACGGGTTTAAAAATTTCAAAACTTGAAACTGTCAAAAGTTCACCATTTCCGTGTTCATTTTTTTTAAATGTTTTGTTCTCAATTTGTTCTTCATCTTTATTATTACCATCACCATCACTATAAAAATTGTGTAGAAAAGCTAGTGTAAAAAGATAATAGCTCAAAATAGATCCGCTCAAGAAAAATGGACCAAGAACAAGATGATTACAATGACGAAGCCTGGGCGGGATACACAACGAGTGTGGAAATATTTATAGCCCTCCGGTAAATTAAATTACACATCAAATTGAACAAACATCAACATTATTATTTTTAGAAAATACTTCAAGTTTTTTATAATATAGTTTTGTAGTTTCAGTTCCAAGTTCCAAGTTCCAAGCTCAAAGAATAAAATTAAAATAAAATGTAATAAATAATAAATGAAGAATATGACGCCAGACGCCAGAGAGTGGATTTGACAGCTGACAGCTCATTTACATTTGTAAAAAGTTGTCAAAAGTTGCGGCAGTGGTTTGAATAATTAATTAAAGAAACAAAACAAAAAACAAACCAGAAAACAGAATGTATCTTTTAATATTATTACCCCACGTATTTACATAATAATATTATTATTTATTATTTATGATTAATTAAAAGAGAAGACTTGATTAATTATTTGCTTGCCCAAATAATCCAGTCAATTTATTATCTTATCTTTTATTAGAAAAGCAAAATGATTTAATAAAGTCTTAATAATTAAGAAGACATGGAATAGATTTGAGATTTGAGAATAGTAGACGCTTCAGATTTGTATCTTGGAAATGATTAAGTATTTTTTATGCACACTGTTTTATTTATTGTCTGTTGTATATTTTGTATTTTGTAAGTGTCAACTCAAAACTGGAATTGGAACTGGAACTGAAAAGATGATTAATGATTATTGAGACAAGTGGATGTGGACGTGTGAATATTATTAGTCTGTCATGTTTATTTTGAGACCTGAATTTGTTTTGTTCTATTCTGTTTTGTTTGTTTCCTTGCAGAAATATGGACTACATGTTTGACAGTAAGAATCCAGGATTTCCACGAAAATGTGGACGAAAGTACCTTTCACATCAAATAATCGGCTACCTCAAACCGCCGGGGTCAAGTGTGTGGGTGGAAAAGTGTGTAACTGAGACTGTCTACCGTGAAACTAATCCCAAGTTTCAAACCAAAGTAATTCATCATTCTAAATTCTAATCAATTCTCAATACTCAATACTTTCACTACTTTCTCTGAACTTTCTCCGAACTTTCACCTGAATCTTCATGTGTAAAAAGATATCTAAATAGCATTTTGTAAATTAGTGAGTGCTCAATGCTCAAGTTTGTCAATTGTGGATCAATTTGTTGCTAGAAAAAGCTTACAAAGAAAAAGAAGAAGCTTTGAGCTTCTTTCTTCTTTTATCTCTTGATTCTTGATGACAGATGACAGCTCTATTTTCTTTGTTGTTGATATGAATATACACATGGAGATTTTTTTATGTTTATGAGAGACAAGAATATTGATGAGGAAAAATGTACAAATGTTTTCATTGTCTGTGTCTTTTTTTGTGTGTTTGTAAATGAGCAGCTGTACTTTGCCTGTGAACAACGGGACGCTCCGGCCATTCTTCTGAAATTTGATATTCACCATGCGAGTTTTACCCAACAGCACATTTTGGGTTGTGTGGAGCTGACTCTGGAGAACCTGATAGTTGGCGGATACAAAGGACTTGACCTTCCTCTCTTGAGTGCGGACCTGCACAGGAGTAAAATACCGTCGAGATGTAATGTGGACCTGGGACGAGTCTTTTTACGAGCTGAACTTCTTAAACCAATCGATTATTCGGTATGTCAGTCCACTTGTCCTTTTTCTTCTCTTCTTTTACCTTTTACCTCGATTCTGTTTTGTATTCTATTTATCTTTTCCTCTTTTACATTTAGAAAATGATGAGTTTTTCCCCATTATTTTCTACCTTTTTTCCTACCTCTGCCATTTCATTCATACTTTATCATTTATAATTTATCATCGTCATTATTGCCATTTACATATTTTGAAAGTTTCTCTGATGACATTTTGAAACTCAACTCTTTTTTATTCTACAAAATATAAAACACGATACAAAATACACGTAAAAGTCACAATTAACAAAAAACATATGAAAAAATGTATAATAAAATACACACAACTTTCAGCTCGCACAAAAATGTCGTGACATTTTTCTAGAAAACCCATTAAATCTCAACTAGTCAAGGACTGAAATTTTATACCTTTTACTTGTAAAAACTACAAACATGTACACAGAAAACAGAAAATGAGGAATGAGAAACGCCAGTTGCAGTGGCGTGTTTCTGTTTCTCTATTTACTATTTTGGATTTTGGACTTGTGAAAATGTCAAGTGTCAAGTGTCAAGTGGTTCCCGTTTTACGTATGTCGTACAGAAATTTGAATTACAAAATGACACTCATATCCAATTCCATCCCCAAAACACAAAACACAAACTTGACGTTTATTCAATAAAAAGTATAAAAACAGAAACAGAAAATACTCAGAAAAGTCTGAAATACTTTTCTATTTACCTGGCTCGTGAATACTCATAAAGAGAGAGAAATTAATAACGTAAATACACAAAGTTCATTTTTTCAGGAACTTTTTACTTTATTATTATTATTATTATTATTGATGAAAAAGAAAAACATGTGCGTTTACCGACAACCTGCGAGCTGCAATGTTGACGGAATAGTTTTTGAAACCTCCTGTGAATTCTTTTCTTTCTTTTACTTGTACCTTTATACTTTTTGGAGAAGGGGATAAATATTTGAATGAATATTATTATTATGATTTATTATTTATTCAGTTATTTATTCGAGTATTCTTGATTCTTGAGAGATTTGAAAAAATGAGGAGGGAGAAAAGTTTGTGGGGAAATGTGGTAAACTTTTTGGATGTAATGTGTTTGTTTTGGCTGCTCAGGACAAAAATGATGATATTGATGACGTTGTACATTGTACAAGTTGAACACGAATGTAGACTGTAGAATAAAGAGAATCCAAACTCAGAACATAACATACACTCTGTATTTTTGTCGTGTTTATTTGTTTGTCTTGTGAGACTTGTTCTTGTTCTTCTTGTTGTTTTCTTCTTGTTATTACTTCTTGGTTTGGTTTGGTTTGGCATGACTTTGACTTTGACTCTGGTTTTAACTTTGACTGTGTCTTTGACTTTGACTTTGTGCACAGGTTCTAATTAAATTTGGCCTGAAGACGAACACGAGTCGTTGGAGATGTTGGAAATGTATCCGGAGAAAACTTCGTCCGTACTATTTTGAAATGTACAAAGTGAATGAGCAAATGGTGTTTCAGATGGAGAACGCCTACACTCTTATTTACCGTAGTGAACTGATTAAACATTCGGGGGACGAAGATGACTGCTTCAATTTCTTTGTCCTCCCCGTCAACCGCGTTTGTAATGGGGATCTCGGCCGTGTGCTCAAACTAGGTAAGAAATCACAACTAAAAGAAACTCAACATCAACATGAAACATCAACATGACAAAAAGTCATAACAAGAAACATAAAAAAAAGTAAAACTACAAATGAAAATCTCACTGTTTACATCTCTTTCATTTGTTTCATTTCCGTGTTCCGTGTGTAGAAATTTACCAAGCTGATGATGCTGAAAGTCCGAAAGGGTAAGAACTTAAAAATAAAAGCTTCGGGTTTCCTTCAAAATCTTCCAAAGAAAAAAATTAACATGGTTTGTGATTCTCTTACTTCTTATTTGTGTAGATTTGCAATGACGACGCTTAGAAAAATGCTCATTGAACGAGAGCTTGTTCTTCCTGTAGATGAACTCAATGGCAAGGTCAGTTCAGGGGAAAAAAGAAAGAAAATTTTCTAAAAAATAATATATTTTATAATTTCATTTTAGTCTTGTTTTTTACTATTATTTTACTATTATTTTACAAAAAAAAGTATAAAATAATTCAAACATTTTATTTTGTATTTTGTATTACAGCTTTCAAATAAAATTTGTTTATACGCCCCGTTGTGCTATGAAGTATCGCTACAACCTTTGAAATATTATATTAGTAAAGGATTAATTATAAGACGAATTTATGGTGTTGATTTTTCAAGTGAGTGAATCTAAAAATCTACAATCTACACAAAATTGACCTTTTTTCTTTTTTAATTATCAATAAAAATGCTTTACATTTAAAATTGTATCTATTATTTTATTTTATTTAAAAATGTCTGTAATTTTCAATTTTTATTTCGTAGGTTCTAATTGGGACGTTCATGTAGAGTCGGAAGGTAATTAATCAATAGTTAATTAAGAAACATTCATTGAAGTTATAAAAAGATAAAAAGATATAAGGAATAAAAAGATTTTACAAAATGTTTTTTTTTATTTTGTAGGAAGAACGCCCTACGAGGAGAGTCTGATAATGTCATCTGGAGCCATAATTGATATTGCTCAAGGAGATTCCGTCTTTTACACTTTTGGAAATATCCCTTCAACCCCCTACGTGGCGACCTTTGGACAAGAAAATCACGTCAGATTTCTTGTCGGAAATTACAGGTAAAAAAAGCTCCCCCTTTTTTGTACAGTTTTAATTATTATTTATTATTATTGTCAATTATTATTGTATTTTTTCTAAGTAATAAATTATGTATTTAAAAATGAAGGGAGGCTCTTTACGGGAGCAAGATGGCGGTGGACGCCATGGCGGAGGCGGAAGAAGAAGGTTGTATCTTGCCCAGTTCAGCAGGTGCTCTTCTCACTCCCCTACTCAACGACATTCTCGACTTCCTCTCGATGCGGAGTGACAACTTTGAATACCACATTGTCTTCATTTTCACGGACGGAAACATTGCTGATCTAGAGCAGTGTATGCAAGTGAGTAAAAGTAGTTTGGCGGGAATTTATTATTTTTATAATAGTATTTAAAAATATTACATGTTTAATCACATGTATTTATTTATTTATTTATTTTCTGGAACAGGTGATAATAGCATTAGCCAAGTTACCAGTGAGTGTGATTTTTATTGGTGTGGGCAGAGGGGATTTCCGACCTCTTCTCCTCCTGGAGCAGAATTGGAACGATCCCGTCACCGGGGAAAGTCCGTGTCGTAAAGTTATTAATGTGATTCACTTCCGGAGTCTGCTGGACTGGGACACTGCCCTTCGACACTCTCAGTATCGTACACTACCGCCGGATATTTTTAGAAAAGAAATCTTAACCGTGCTCCGAGATCAAGTGCCCACTTTTATGAGAATTGCCCGTGCTCCTGTGTAAACTCTAGAGTCTAGAATTTTGAGTGCCCAAATCAAACAACGATTAACAATAATAATAATTTTCCATAAAAATAAAAATCAGACAAAGAACAAAACTTTACTTCGACTCTACTGAGTTTAAATCAAATAAAAAATCAAAGAAACTCCACAAATCAAAAATCAAACGCAATTCAATCTTCAATCAGCACTTCCCAAAGGACAAAAAAAATAATAAATTATAATAACTTACATTTTACATTCCATTATTTAGTTGAATATTTTGCATGAAAAATGAAAATGTATTATAATGTAGAAATTATAATACAGAATACAGACCAGAAACCAAAAATGGTGGACAATAATCAAAACTCTTCAAGTCCTCGAGTCCTGGAGTTTAAAAATTCATCGGCCATCGCTTCGAGAACGCCAATTAATAAAAATATTCAACGATTTACAATCTACGACTTTTATGCACTGCCCTTTTCCTCAATCTTCAAAAACAGGATGAAACAAAACAATAATAATAATTATTATTATTATTGTTTTCTAAGAGGAATTTTTTACCGTATTGTTTTTATAAATTGTACTGATATCAACAAATGATCTCAAACTGTTCTGATGTGTGTAACTTGTGTACACAGTACACAGAAAAAAACACTACTGCCGTTCCATAAAGACAAAGACAACGCTGATGCGGTGAAGAGTGAAGAGTGAACAAAGAATAACGAATGAACATACATTGCCAAATGAATTATTTAATTGACTGTGAAAGATGAAGATTATAAATATTAAATATATTATGTGCTTACGAATAAGAATATTATTGTAAATTGTGTTGTTCCAAGTTTCAAACTATTGTGTTCGCCGTTCGCTATATTTACTTAAAAAAACGTTATGATAGTTGATATTGAAGCGTCTTCGTCATATTAGTTGTTAATATTTACTCGTTTAATGTTAAATCCACAGTTTACAATTTTTAATTATTCTATAAAAATAATCAGCTCCTCAAAATAATACAATACACAAAAAGAGGAACGATCCCGAAACAAAATGAGATTAAAACTACAAACTACTGAGATTCATCGACAATATTTAAAATGTACCATGTGTTACTTTTTTTAACCACTAATCATGACTTTTATGACCAATCTACATTCTACAATCTATACACTCCTCAAAACTCTCCGAATGGAATTATTAGTGAACAAAGAAAAGAGGAAAAAATATGACAGATAGCTTTTAAATACATAATATTATTATACTTCGCCGACCTAATTACTAATTACTAGATAATTACATGCAACCTTGAAACAATAAACAATAAAACAAAAAATACAATATTAATTATTAATTATTATTACTTAAAAATTCAAAAATACTCTATATTATATTACATTATGAGAAGCACTAGAAACTATTATATTAGAGACTATAGAAAAATAGAAAGAAACTGAAAATACAAATAATACAAAAATACAAATAAATAGAGCGGACTATCTTTTAACAATTTAAAAACATCAAGAGATTCAAAAGAGATTTAAGCAGTATTTATTATGAATTATTTAATATCTTTCAAGTATAAAACATTTACAAAATACATAATAAAGCTAAATAATAAATAAGTATAATATATATGCACGACATGTAAAATTTAATATTTAATATGTTTATGACTATAAATATAGATTATTGTTATATTATAAAAAATTGTACATATATTTTCTAAGTCGCAAAAGAATTATTGAAAGAAAGAAAGAAAGAGATAGAATGAGTAAAAATGTTAATTGTAAATTTACAAGCCATTGTTTAAATAATATTGAGTATTGAGCATTTATTAGCATGCCTGTCGAATGTCGAATATATGTCGGTGGACGAAAGTTGAATGAAATATGAATGAGAAAATGTAAAATCAAAATAATTACTATAAATACGCATACAAAAAACAAAATCCAGATACAGATAAAGTATAATAAATTATATACATGAATTATGAATTAAAAAGAAGGCTAACTCATTGTGACACGATTAAAATATGGTATAAATACTGTTATTTAGTTGTACAAGAAAAAAAAGGAATTTGTCGTTTGGTACTAAAAACTAAAAACAAAGTATAATGCAAAAAAAATGGAACGGGTGAATGAAAGAGTGAAATCTGAATCTGAATCTGGAATAAAGCCGAGAAAATATATGAGATAAAAAACTGTACATATTATTCTGCGTCAATACTTTGATTTTTTGACCCTTTTGTTTTGTTTGTTGTTTGTTGCGTTTCATTCAGCTGACACTTTGTTTTTGTATAATTTTTTAATACCATGTTGACTACGCCTTGAGCTCTGAGCTTTGAGCTTTTGAGCTCCTTTTTCTCCATCTGTTCTCTGTGACTGAAATAATATAAACACAAATGCAATACAACAACAAGGAAAATCTGTAAAGAAAAATAGATACTTTGTATTTTTTTTGTCCTGTCGTTACTTATTTCGATTTCTTATTCTAGAGTGACAAAAAATAGGAGCAGAAACACACAGACAAAGTAAAAAAAGAATAGAAAAAAGCCACAAAAATTCATTCATCCTTTCCAATTCCAATAAATCAAACAGAGAGAACAGAGAAAGAACAAGAAGATTTGAAATCGGAATTGGAATTGTATTTGGCTTTGAAATTGGAATTGGGACAGTCATATAATTTTCCTTGCTCAATTTCTTTATGTCTCCATTATCCACGTTTCTTGTGAGGATTGTGTATTGTGTATCTTTTTCATTTGTGGTTTTGTATTTTGTGTGGAGATGGTTTTTTCCATCAGTAAAATAAATAATTGTCAACTGCTAAATTTCCTTTCTCCTTTCTCCTTGTCCCTGTCATTCTTGTTATTCCTGTTCCATATACCACTCAATTTTTTTTAACCCTCTTTCTCTTTTTTGACATTACTAGAAAATTTACAATACACATTTGTACATGTAGAATCTAGAATCTACTTGATGTACACTTTTATCACCGGTATTCGATATTACAAACTACACACGGATCTTGAATTCCGGATTCTGGACACTCGAAACTGGGAACTGGAAACTTGAAATAAAAACTTTGCCCTCGTGGACCATCCAAAACTTTTAAACTCACATAGTTACACTCGAGTGTCCCATCATTCTCTTTCCGCCAATTTCACTCCGCTCCGTCTCTTCTTCTCTTCTTCTCTTCATTTTTTCTCCAGTCATTTTTCAACATAACAACCCATTTGGAATTCGCAACCTCAACTCAAAAAAGTAGTCATAAAAAAACAGGAGGATTTTCTTACTTTTCTTACTTTTCCCCTGTTTCCCTGTTTATTTCTACTTTCTACTTTCTACCGTGACCCACAAACTACAAATGGCAAACGGGAAACTGCAAAGTACAAAGTACATACAAATCCACAATCCACAAAAAGTCCGCCAACGATAACTTAATACTTTTTACATGTAAGATGTAATATGTAATAATATATGTAATATCTCAAACCTCATTCCTCAGAAAAACCATCATAAATACAAACACCAAACACCAAACACACAAGTTACGGTAAAACGTACAACGTGCAGTCATAAAACTTTTTTACTTCCCGAGTCCACAGTCTAGAGTCTACAGTCTGGAGTCCAGACGTTCCATTTACCATTTACCATTTACCATCTGCCATTTTCCATTGCTGTGATGCATATTGATTTTACGAATATCATCAAAAGCCTTGCTCGTTGTTTGTTGTACATTCTAAAATTCTACACGAGCTTTTTACTTTTACAATGTACAATGTACACGTAGAAAATTTATGAGTTTTAATGTAAGTTTTACCAGTTTTCGGTTACCGGACTTTAAATATTCTTTGATATTTCTAACTTTTAATGCTAATGCTTTTCCCAATTAACAAAAAAATAATTATACAAATTTTAAAAGAACCTGCCACCAAAAACTGAGAATGCGTCGGTAGCCCATTAATTAATCTATAGGCAATCGCTGTGATTTGTTGTATGTGTAAAAATTTGTAATTGAGAAATTTAATTTCCAAAAGTTGAACAGTGCTTTTTGTTGTGTGTTGTCTTTTGTATTTTGTATTTTGTATGTACTGAATTGTCCAAGATTTACGGTTTACGGTTTACGGTTTAGGCTTCAAAACAGAGGCAGAAGCAGAGAATTGAGGATTGAGGTGAACATCAGCTGGTTCTTGAACTTGTATGCCCCTTTTTCGAGATAAGGTGGAAAAGACACGAGACAATTGTAATGGGATCCGAATTAATTGTTCGCATGCACGTAATCCAATTTCCAATACACAATCAAATATCAAATATCAAACATTCATATCCCTATTCAACCCAGTTCAGCTTATTTTTTTCTTCTTTCGAATGTGGAATAGAAAAGTTGAGAGCAACAAGAACAAGAACAACATGGTGGAAAATGAGAACATGAAAAAAATCCAATAAAATAACCCGGAATAATGTATGACAGAGATAATAGTCATCCGTTTCCATTTCCGTTTTCCACGTCCGTGTCTGTCTATTCCAGTCCATTCCAACAGATTTTTCTTGGAATGAACTCATTATTGTCCCAATATATTGCACAATGTGTATCTTGCATAGGTAATAGGTAATAGGAAAGCAGTGGAAAAATTGAGATAGATAGATAGTTACTCCATGTTTTGGTCTGGACTAGATTGGTCCGGTCTGCTACTGTCCAGCTTATTTCACTCCATCATCAATCATGTCCATCTTCATCTCCATCGCATGCGAGTACTGCGTACTGGAGAGAATAATTTATGACTGGAGAAAGAGTAAGAGACAAGAGACGGCACAAAACAAAACAAAAAAACATGTAAGTGTACAGCTGTACTTTTATTAAATCACAGTCTGAGCCTGACTAAATTAAATTAAATTAATGTCAAGATTCAAATTGTGTCTGAATTTTAGATTCTAGATTCTAGATTCTACAACTTGAAGAGCTGAAACGATTAGCCTGAAATTTATAATGTACAGTGTAAAGCAATCTGGGTGTTGTGTGTAGTATACACAACTGTACTGTAAACAGGTAAAATGTAGCTAAAAAAGCGGGAAATAAATAAACCTCGTCCTAAATTCTAGTCGATTTTCGATTCTCCATTGATCGATCTTCGTGTCATCTATTACACATGTATCGTGTATCGTACATCGTATTTCACGTGTGACATGAATCCTCCATCAAATAAAAAAGAAGAATTTAATGGGATTTGGAATTTCCCTGCAGTTTGCAGATTTGTTTGTATTTTGTATAATATGCGGCGAGTGGAATGCACTGTAAAATGTAAAATGTAAAATCTACTGGATACTCGACGTTTGAAGAATGCACAACAATTGTAAAGTGTAAAATTTGATACATTTTACATTTTTATTTTAAATGCATTTTTATGTAAAATAGATGGAGATGGTCTTATTCCATTTTAAAATTGTAAAAAAGCTTGTACTCGTTAATCCTGTTTCTCGGATGCATCCACAATCCACTAACATGCTTTTCCCTTTAGAAGAATTATGCCCCAGTTTTAACCTTTAAATGCTAAATGCACTTCACAGACAAAGTTGAAATACTCGTAACTCGTAACTCGTAACTACTGAATTTATTACAGAGACTGCAGACTACAGAATACAAGAGTACTGTCAATTTTTCTCTGGTAAATGTCCGTTGTTGTGTCCACTAAACTAAATTGGCACTGGAACTGGAATTGAGACAACAGAGGACCGAGACATGTGTAATGTGTAAGTGCAAGAAAAGTGTACAGGAGAATTCGGGGCATTCGCTCCGCTGTCTTTCTGTTTTCTGTCTTTCTGTCTCTCAGACCTCTTGTCTCCTGTCTCCTGTCACATGCACATTTCAAGTTTCAAGTGGCATTTGACACAAAAAAACAGCCGTGGAATACGGAATACCTTTCCATCTTCCATCTTTATACCTTTTACCTTTTATCCGTCCATCTTTCTGGATATCCAGTATCTAGTTATCAACTTGTCCATTGTCCAAGCACAAAAAGTAGAAAGTAGAAAGTAGAGCAGACGTTTTTTATGTGCACAGGAGTGGATGAGGAAAAGAAAAGCATGTTATGTTGCCTGCTGCTAAATACTAAGTACTAAATATCAATGGGGATTTCCAGGTGACAGCATTCTCCTTATACTGACCCGGTCGCAAAACCAGAACCAGAACGAGAAATGGAAAAACAACAGGGTCTCTATAATCTTTAATCCTTGTATGTTATTTTATGTTATGTTATGTTATGTATTTTGAGCAATGGCACACATAACACATAGACTTATGAAGGAATTATATAACATGTAACATGTATAATGTATAGCTTTTCATATATCCAGAACCTTTATACTTTATACACTATATTTTATATTGAAATTTGACACTGTTAATTAAATTCATATGTACAAAGAATGTTTCTGCTCTTGTTTATTATTTACTAGATTAGAAGGATAAAAAGAATGCTGTTCCTGTATTTTTTCTAATTAAAGACAGTGCAGAGTCCAGAGTCCAGAGTCCAGAGTGAAGTGCATACGGCATACGGTACTCACATTACAGTTTGCATTAATTAATAAAACAGTAAAACATGCTGCATGCTGTATCGAGTAATGAGTAATGTTTAATGAGTATTGAATATCGTGAATCCTGGACTTTTGGATTCTGGATTCTGGATAATTTATTCTCCTCTGTTTAATAAACAAGAAGGATTTCAAATTTCAAATGTATCTTTTTAATTAATGAATAGATTTCAGCAGTAAAAGTAAAATTCAAAGTTAATGCGCAAAACGTTTTAGCAACGTTTGCTTATGAGCTTGTGAGTGGACTATAATTTCGCAATTTCCCATATGCATTTATGTGCCTTATATACACTTGCGGACAAACATGATTTGAAATTGTGCAAATGTCCAGTCTCGAAGGACTCTGAATTCCGATTTCTGAATCGGCGAATTATACACTAATGACTAATTATCGAAGCCGAGTGTTGCTTTTGTATTTATACATGTGTTTAATAATATTATGTAAATAGTAAATAATAAATAATAAACAGTAGGGATTTAAATGACGTCTGCCGAATATTACTACACAGTTTGAATTGAAACACTTGACAAAAACAAACAGTGTGAGAGAGCGCCTCAGTGACGTAATAATATTTGATATTGATATTGATAACAGCTCAATTGATGCTTCTTTTTTGTTTACCGTGCAGTGTGCAAATGTGTAGTGTGTACTTTTGGTACTCCTTTTATTTATTTATTTATTCGTCTACTTTTTATCAGTAATGTACATTGTGCATTTTCAATGAAACCAGAACCAGAAACCAGGTGCAAATGCTTTATTAAACTTGTTAAGTTGATTTAATTCGTCAGCGTAACTGGGAATTAGGATGTATTTTGAATTTTGATGAAATTAGTCATCTTTTGTCATGATAATAATAAATAATAATTGTTTAATGTGCATCATCTGCTTTGTTTTACCTGTGTAAAATGTACCATTTCCTATTTAAATAAATTACTAAATGAAATAAATGTTTGATGTGATGTTTGATGTTTCATGATTCAAAACAAATTTTCCATGCATTGGAAATTGGAAATTGAAAACTCCCATAATTTACGAGTATAAAAAGACTGCAAAAGCTCTCTGCAGTATCATTCCACCTCACACAGTTTCAATTCTAAATTGCAGAAGAAAATTCCAGGTTCAGGTTTAAAGTCGAAAAGAAATAAAAAAAAATTTGAAAATGAGTAACACCATGAAAATTGTAATTTTCGCTACATTGGCTCTCTTGGTCATTTCAGGTCAGTTGAAAAATTATATTAAAGTAAAAAATTTAAAAAAGTTGAAATAATCTCCTCCTTGTTTAAAGTGACATTAATAATTGTTTTTATTATATTTTTATATTATTGTTCTGTTAAAGGATTCCAATCCACGTATTCGATGGCTGTTGAGGAAGTTCAAGATTTGAAGGAGGTGGGAAATGCTGAGGTTGACTTTGACGCTGCCTTGGATTTTGGACCTCAGTGTTTCAGCCAATGTGCTTTGGGCTGTGAGGTCAAGTACGACAAAGTGAGCAGGAGAC
>JABASP010003283.1:0-14756 GCA_019776565.1 Sminthurinus signatus
AACTTCAAAGAAAAATGAAAAACCCTTAAAAGACTAACAGTCGATTTCAATTCAATATGTTGTTTAAAAAATATATAAACGGACTTTATAGATAAGGGTAGTCTAATTGTCAGTAGGTGATTATAATAGCAAAAGTAATATAATATACTATATATATGTACGTTATGTAGATTTGTCTCTCCACTTTCTACATAACATATATTTTATATCATACATCCATGCATAAATAGAAAGTCATAGCTATATGTACATGATAAACATGGACATACACAGAGATCTACAAAGCGATCTACGAAGAGATCAGTTAAATCTGAATTTAAAGATGTGCATATTCATTAATTCCTTCATTCACCACATCATAATCGTAAGCAATAAGATTATTCAGTAAGTAGTAAGTAATAAACAAAAAATTTACACTATACTGAATCATTGAATTCAAGTAGAGTCTTCGTAAATATACTGCTTGAATTTTAAATTTTTAACCAACATGATACATGATTTTATTTTGTTTTCAACACTAATTATTATTATTATTCATCTAATTATATAACCGAAATTTTAAAGCCTACCATTTTTATGTTAAAAATCAAAATGTACATTTTGATTTTATATAACAAAATCCATGAAAGATAGATATTATAAAGTTAAAGAATGAGTGAAAAGTAGTTGCTAGTCCACAAACCCGTTGAATGTGCATTTTTACAATACCTACAAATAACTAACAAGTCATTGCATGTGCGACAGTACTTGTATCATGTGCCGTTTCTTGGGATTTCTGTCAAGCAAAGAAAGGACAAATTTTTGTAGTAGTTCAATGAGGATTGTTCAAAAAGCTTTAGCGGTACTACATTTAATAATACACGACAAAACATAAATGACAATTTGACTTCTTCAATAATCCCGTAATAATAATAAGAATCATGTAGGATGTAGGGTTATGTTTTATGTTACGTAAACATTAAACATAGAAAATAGATAATACGGGTCACAGTTGGTTTACCGCGTTGTATACATAACGCATTTACTATTTTAATGCGGTTGCAATACTAACTGATATGTTGCTGACTTTTCAAATTGTAGTCATCTTAAAACCTTACAACGAAACAACAATAGTAATAGTATGTATTCAATTGTAAAACAAGGAAATATTTAGTAAATAGGGAAAAGACTATTTTCTTGTCCTTTACACAACATACATGAGTACTAATACAGTGTAGCCCTTCATTTTTAACTATGTATACATACAAGAAAATTCCTATAACAAAGTGTATCTACAGGCACAAAGTATTAAAGAATAATTAATAAAGTATGTATAGTTTCCAATAAAACAACTATAATAATTATTATTGGTGTATGTTCATTACTGAGCCTTTTTAAGCTAATTTCATTTTAAACTTCATCAACATGACATATTTATCAAGAGTGTATAATCTCACCGATGCAGCTGGGTTCTATATTATATTTATAATATTATAGGGCCACGACGCATCAAACAGATAACAATATCACATGTTACATGCTCAAACCATGCTTGAAAACAAATGAAATTGATACAGCTATAAAACACTATACAAATTACATTCACTTTTAAGATTTTATCATTTTGAATGTATTTCATTCAATCTGTCTGTATGGTGAAAATTCAAGATAAAATGTGTTGAGACAAAAATGGTTGAGAACTAAAAACTTTTCTTTCCCATGCAATGTTTACTAACATGTATATATATATATATAAACATTTTCTACATTGCAACTTTTTACGCACAAACTACATCGTAAAGCTCTGAAAATGAATAAGATTATATTTTGTATTATAATATTTTGAGCATTCTTGTTGAGACATATCTGAATTCGGAATCTCTCATCCTTAAGATTTAATGAGTACAAAATGTGTAAATACATACATTATACACATAAAATTTAAACTATAAAAATCTTTAAAGTTTTTTTTTTACGTATCAGGTAAAACCTTGTTTTCATATTAACTATTGTGACTAAATTTTTTGACTCACATAAGAAATGATTGACAACAAGAGTAAACACTCTCTACAGGTTCATTAAGTCAAAGATTTGCATAAAGATGCAGTATAGATATAAAATTCAACAAAAATATATAATGATTTCAGGATAAAACGTACAAAATACACAATATGATTTATCTAAAATCTCAAATGTCATCTTCTTTTTTTTCTATTTTCACTTTTTAGGGATTCTACTTCAAAAAACGTTCGTGCTTTCAACTCATTATAGTATCTGAACTTTTTGAGCACGAACCGTATTCCAAACAAAAACTTTTTCAAAAAATACAACAATAGAATGTCACAGACCCTGATCTTGAATCCACAGAACACTGTACTATAAAACACAAAAGGTTTCCTGTATCTTCTTGTGGCATCGAAATCTTTAGATACTTTTTGAAACAAAGTAGCAGTACATATTTCTCAATACATATATATATACAGTGTACAATGTACAATGCACAAAATGTAACAAAACAACTTCTATTTTTCATCAAGCACACTTAAACTATATATTTATAAATGGACTTGGATTTTGTTAAGTTTGTTGTGTCGTTTGTATTATCCTTTTATAAGTTCATAGTTCATAATATAACACAAATGTGTTTTTTTTCTGACTCGACAGTGATAATTACTACATTGTTTGATCTTTTTTCCTTTATCCTGCAGCGAGACAGAAATATTCACATTTTGAAGTAATAAAAAAAATTTACTTTCTCAAATATTATCATGATTTAATTTTTAATTTCTGAAAAAATTATGTACCACGTTCAAAAATCAAAACCTTGCACAAACTTTTTATCTGTATATTCAAAGAACTACATATTATACTCAAGTGTTAGATCATTCGACTGAACACATTTGAAAAAATGCACACCGTTGTTTTGGGTATATCGGATCCATCATGGATGATTCTAGGTATGCTTTGAAGAAAAAACATAAACCGGTTATTCATTAAATTAGATAATTCATTCCCTCGCCTAAAGACTAATATGCAGATGTGCTAGATATTTGCAAAAAAAAAAAACCGGGGAGAAAGAAGTTGTAATAACGTGTACGTTGCATACTGAATGAAGTATTCAAGTAAAATTCGCTTCATCTTCTTTATTAATATTTTTCGTGTTTAGTTTCAAACAACTAAAACATAAACTACATAATATCCTTATGTTTTTAACATGTTTGTACATGAAGTTTAAGACCCTCAAAATCAAACATTATTATGCTTAATTATGTGTCATTTTGATTTTTTTGGTTTGATCTAAAACATTTTGTTTTACCTTATATAAAGGTCAAAAAACTTCAAAATGTGGGAACCATTATAATATTATGTTAAAATGGATAAATGGGTAAAAACTTTTATCGTACCATGTTAAATTTTGGATGTGTAATATGTTGAACACAAAGAAACAAATCAATTCTGTACGAAATATTATGTTATCTGTTATCCATGCATTATGCATATGTTTGTACTTTGTATACATACGTATATACATTGGAATAGTCTTCTTATTGAAACTATGATTTGTATCTTATTGAAAATTACGGGATAAAATTTGCTTTCCTACTCACAATAATATCATATATTATTATTTCTCATGTTATGGTCGGTAATCTTATAGGTATAATATAGGAGAAATGGCATGAAATTTTTTTCAACCACAGACCACATACCTATCTGTACACGCATACCTTTTCAGCTATGGTTTCCACATGAAAACTCAAAATATGTGTAAGTGATTCACATGATAGTGTATAATATATATGTTATATGTGTTGTATACCAATTTAAAACTAAAAATTAAAATGATATTTACTACAAAATACAATATAACATCATATTATGTATACTCCCTGCATTAAAAAGGAAAAAGATACAAATGTGTATATGTACATGAAAAGAGATATATACTAGCGTCAAATCACATGTATTATTGAGGGCATTCTTTTAGTTTTACACGCTCGTTGTTTATGAATGTGGAAAGAGAGAAACGAAAAGTAATATCATTGTTGTACATGTTATATTTTGTTATTATTGTGATTATAATTTTGAAAAGTGTACAAGTATCACAAGTAGTAGTGGTGAAAAAAAGAGAAGTAGACTACATAGATAATAGATATGATAAGAAGTGAACTTCAGTAATCATATTTACAAGTAGTAGTTTACACATTGTGTGGAACAAACATTTGGATTCCACATGATTTTTTTTAACTATCATGTACTCCACAATCAATAAAGAGAATATATTTAAAATAACTCGAAAAACACATAGTAAACTTCCTACATAAATATATATATATATATGCATATAAAAAAGGAACTAAATAGAAATAGAAAACACCTTAAACACACTATTTTACCCCCCGACAATGTTAAAATTAAAATTCTAAAGCTATCTATCTATAATGTATTATACTATGCTTATTTATGTAAATTTTTTAAGATAATACGATAAAGAGGACAAAAAATAATAATAAGAACATAAAAAACTGACCTGTTGGTGTGACGAAGCGACTACTGTATTTGTACTTCCAACTACACAAGGTAAAGCTCTTAGTTTAGTTGTCCAAATCCGTTCAAGACGAGCCAAAGCTCTTGAGGAGGAAGATGCCATTATGTACAAATCCTTTATTTATCAGTGATGACAATCTGATGATGCAAAGTAGTAGTAGTAGTAGGAGTAGGTATTCGTCCAGTATACACAAATCACACACCAATGAGTTTAATAATAATTTAACTAATATTATTATGTATAATATATTATATTAAATATATTGATGATAACAATCTGGATCCTTTGGTATTTGAAAAATAATATATATTTATTTTATTATTTAGGTTATATATGATGATTGTATACTGTGTGGTGCTATAACAGTAGTAGTAGTATTAGGTAGACAAGTCGACGACCACCAACCACTACACTCAACTCGACAAAGTGAACTGGCAATATAAGAAGGCAGATTGAAGAAAGGAGTACGAGAAGACGAAGTAGACGAAAAAAACGAATTCATATAGAAGTTGAAGCAGGTAGCATTGGCATTTGTACAGGTAGTACGTAACAATACAGTCATAGTATTAGTGGTACTATGTAGTAGTGGTATAGGTACCTAAAGATTTCACTTAGACATCATCATCTACGATACACCTTCTGCTTCTTCTACTTTTTCTTTATGAAATCAAACCAGGATTCAACAGAGACTCAACAGACACAAGTCAAGATGATGAAGAACAAGAAGATGATGATGCACAAGATTCTTTTCCCTCGTCCCTTCGTTCATTCACCAACAATATCCAAATACAGAATAGCACAACAATATATATATATATATATACGTATTATTATAGTTGATATTTTATACTATACAGTATACATGTAGGAATATATTATATAGCAGAAACTCTACTATATTACACATATCATATTATGGGTATACATGGACATAAGTATAATATAATGTATATATTTATATGAGCATAAAAAAGAAGAAGAGCCAGCAGCAGGTCAAAAAAACAATAGCTCTCTTAAGAAGAAGTATTTGCTGTGAGGTGAGGTGTTTACAGTTAGTTTGTTAGCTTTTGATTTTATGTTGAAGAAGAGAGAGATGTAATATATCTGAATCTATAAGATTGAATTCAGATGGGTCCAAAATTTGTAATTCAAATTAATCAGAATAATAATAGTAATCATATAATAATAATAATAACTATTGTTATGAGTTATGATTATTGATTGAGTATATTCCTGATATACTAGTAGTAATAATAATATAAGGAGTAATAAAATAGAACATTGATATACAATATACAACTAAAAATTTCTCCTATTAAAGTGTTTTTTTGTCTTCTTATTCTTCTCCTACTTCGTCTTGTGGACACACTTACTCATCAACCATTAAAATATACATGTACATTAATCGTCCAAATGTTATTACAATCAGAATTTATAATATTATGTGCATATATATATAGTTTGCTCAGCTGCTATTATTATTATTCCTTTGACTCAAAAATTGGGGACATGTTTATTATTATTTTTTATCAGTCTTGAAACTTTGTAGGGTCTTCATTGTTGTTGAATATATCAGATACCAGATGCACATATAAATTGTTGTAGAATTAATCTTCTTGTTTTTACGTAAACAGTTTTAGATTTTAGAGTTTAGAGTTGATCATGTGATGGAATTACATGAGAATTTAACTAGAACTTTATATTTTTGGTGCTGTTTCTTCTTCTTCTTCTTAACAGATTACAAATTACTCTCTCTGTATTTAAATATTTTTCTTGTACAACTTCCTTCTTTTATTTTATTTTCTTTAAAAACAACTCAAGTCAGAGACTAATTGTAAATTGTAATACTGGACTTTTTATTGAACACTTTTTGTAAGTATAAATATTTTAATTGACTTAGATTCAGTAATGACTTTATTATTATAATTAGTAATATATTATATAAGTCTCTTTTTTTTACAGAAATGTGCTTACGTTGTTGTTGTTTTTCTTTTAATTGGACATAAATTCACTACTTTTTGAGTTGATTTTATGAGTTCAGTCAAAATAAATATTTACACCTTTTTAGAATATTTTTAGGATTGTAATTTGTTATTTCGGGTTAATGGTGGTTCAGGTTTACACGTGGTCCCCTTAAAAATTAAATAAATTTGTTTTTTATTAATTAAAACTAGACATGCTAAATAAAACACGGGTAATGTCTATAATATTTTGTTCACTTTTTTCTATAGTAGTGATGTAATATACATGTGTCCAGAATTCCAGAATCCACAGAATTTCAAAGCTCGAACAAATTTTTATCCAAAGAACCCACGTGCTTTTGCGATTTTCAATGCCGGCGTATGTACATGTATTAAGTATGCTCATCAACTATTTAACTATTGCAAAATATTATGATGGACAAAATTCACAAATCATCTCAATAGATTTTGTTTGAAAAGTTCAATATTTTATTATGCTCGTATGTATATATGAATTTTTGGGTAAAGTCAGAGGTTTTTTATTTTTATACACACAAATGTGTGTACACATTGAAAAGAGTTTTATTATTATTATTTTTTCCATGACTTTTCTCTCTTCATTCTACAACTTTTATATAATATTATATTATGTGTAACAAACAACAAAAATTTGCTAGTAGTAGTATTTTATGTTAAGAAAAAAGTATTCTTTAAACGATTAAAAATATTATATCGTTATAATATAAATTACAGCAACAATAAGAAGTATTATTATACATAATTTATATGTATTATAATATTTTAGACTTAGGATAAAAGTTAATTTTCATCAACATCATCCTTTGGTTTAGGTTTTTTAGATTTGGAAGGTTTTTTTGTAGTTTCTAGTTTTGTATCTTCGACTTCTGTAGCTTCTACTTTTGTAGGACTTTTAGATGGATCTTTTCCAACATTAGTAGCATCTTCAAGTCCTTCCGTTAGCTTCGCCAACAGCTGTCTTTGTTTTTCTGCTTTTTTAGCTTCTTTCATGGCTTTCTTTTGAGCTTTTTCTTTCTTTTCAAGAAGTTCTTGGAACCTTTCATCACGAGCATCTACAGTATATCCAAAGTGTCTTCTCACTTCTTCCATCAAAAGTTCTCGTTTAGCCTGAAATATTATATTTAATTATTTTATATTTAAAAAAAAACTAAGAAAAACGTATTATTTTTTATTATCACATATTGTTTTGTCAAGTATAGTAAATAGTAATATATGTTTTTTTTGTTTACCCTTGCAGCTGCTGCTTCTCTTTCTTTAGCTTCTCTCCTTTCAATAATTTCTTGTTTCATTTTATCTACCAAGTTCATTTTTTCATCAAGTTCTTTAGTACTATTAAAAATAAAAAATTCATACAAAACCATTAAAAATGTGTGCATACAGTTATAAGATACATTCTCTCTGTTTAAACTAAAATGGAAACATATTATGTTATAGAACAAAACAATACTACATAATATAAAATACAAATCATAATATGTACAAGAAATACAACAACATAACAATATAACACATAACATTACCGATTCTCAAATTCTACTTTTTCCAATCTTCTATATTCTTTCTTTTTCTCAACTAGTTCTTGAAGTGTATTAGGATATGCTATTCTTTCATAATCTAATCGTTTTTCCAAATCCTCCTCAGTTGGCCAACAATACCCTGGATTTTCTCCACTTTTTTCTCCATATCTACCAAACGTCCTTCTTTTATATCTTACTGTGTGATGTGTCCAATACTTAGGTTCTGGATAAGGAATTTCATCATGTATTAAACGCTGATGTTGTTCAAATAGTCTGGATTTATTTCTTTTCTGTAGTATCTGTTCTTCTGTCAACTCAACTCTGTCTTCTGCTTCAAGGGCTACTTGAAGAGCATTCCTATACAAAAAAAGAGACAAACAAATATATAGTATTAAATTTCACTCGTCTTATAATACACGAGGTAGTTACATTTATATTGTACCTTTAGCAAATCTAGTGTATATACTATGCATACTATGCCTATGACTTAAATGTACATTAAAAAATCCACCACAATTATTCTTTCTGTATAAAATATACTTACTTTTCAGATTCTGTTTTCTCTTGCGACTTTTTTCCCCAATTCCAAATTGCAAATAATTTTGGATATTGATTTTGACTGGTGGAGATGGTCTTTATACTATTTTTACTACAACTAACATTCTTTAAAAATAAATTAAAACGACTTCTACTTGATACAGAAGTTAAAATACTTTTAACTCCAGCAGACATTATTAATAAAATGTAATATAAAACTACTAAATAATTACAATTATTTAGTGATTTGGTATTTGGTGAAGACTGAAATGCACTCTGGTTCAAAAACTGATGCGTCTTTCCACTGGAATCTACACAATTTCAATTCTACTGCAGGACGCGAAATAAATACATAATATACACACATATATATGTATATAATATGAAAGACTCTCTATATTATGTACATTTTTGAGAACTTTCTACTGAAAATTTCCACTAATTAATAAAGAGAGAGAACGGATTTTTCTACTACTTGTATATGATATATTCAAATAAATATGAAGGAAAAATATGCTAAGAAAGAAAGAAATACAAAAATTACACCAATATAAGTGTGTTTTATGAATAATTTTTAGAATGTAGCTTGACAATATAGTTTTACTTTTATTTTAGTTTATAACAATAATTATTATTGTTTTGTACATAGGAGGTTGATATAAAGGTTTGTTTTTTGTTTTACATTTGTAAATTTATTTTTTAAAAAAACTCTCTCTTTTTTTTTTTTTTTTAGCTTTCTTCATTTCCTTCGTCAGCAGTCGGAGTCTGTTCTTCAGGAGCTGGCTCTTCTTGTGCTGGTTCAGGTGCAGTTTCAGCTTCTGTTGTAGGCTCTGGCGGTTTAACTATTTCAGGAGCTTCAGTAGTAGTGGTAGTGGTGACATTTGATGGAACTTTAGATGGAGCCGTACTAATATTTGCATTTTCAATCTTTTTGGATTTTACGGGTTTAATTTCAGTTATTGTTTCAAGTCTTTTACGACTTCGGACTAAAAATTTCTCAACAGCAGTATCCGGATTTGGAACATCATCAAGTGATATGTTAAGTTGTTTAAATAATGTCGCTGTCTCAACTTTTCCATACAGTTGGTCAGCACTAAACAGTACAGGATCATTAGCCTTAATTGTCATCATCATTTCACTATTCCGTCTATCTAAACTAACTGCATACACTTGTTTCCTAAATATTTCCCCAAAATCATGAAATTGATCATTATTGTAAAACTCAAATAATTGTCATTTGTTTAGATTAATATATTATTATCATGTATCATTATATGTACTTACGCCTCCAGTGCTTTCTTGGCACTCTCATACTTGTCACCAGTTGTCAAATTATTGGATTTAAGCATTTCAGCTACTAATGGAGCAGGGATTTGTACTTTGCCTTCCGCAATTATGTCTTTTTTGTGTATTTCCAACTACATAATATAAAAGCCACAAAAGCATTTAAAAGCAACTTAATAAGCCATTTTCTACTGTGTATTACTAATTACTATAGTGTGTATTTTGTAATGTATTTTTCCCAAGCTTTGTCTTATTCATAAATAAGCATAATAAGCACAAAAAACTATAAAAGCAGTTTCTAGTATCTACAATCTACACTCTACCCTCAAATTCCAATGCACGTAAAAAATTTCAACTTTTTTAGTAGACAACTATACTTTCAGTATTATTTAAATCCACTTTGTAGCTTATCATAACATGTTTTTGTGCACACGAACAAAAGAACTTATTAAAATTTGTGTATTGGTGCATGTAATTTTTCGACTTTCTTTTGTAAAAGAATTATACTGTACCATTACAAAACTAGTCTCTGATAGCTATAAATGAATAAACAAGTAGTGTAGCGTTGTCTACATATGTGCACAACCATTTGTTATCAACATTATTAATACTTTAGCTATCAACAACTTAGATTTGGAAAATCCTATTTTTGAAAGAAAATGGCTCAACATTTTCGCCTAAGAGTTTTGGTTTTCTGAATTCTCCTTTTCTTCTTCTCCTTGTCCTTCTTCCCCAGTTAAACTGTACCCAAACAACATGGAAGACCAAAAATAAATTACATGTATTATACAAAGTATGTAAATTCACCTCTTTCAAAACATTTTGAGACTGCTCTACATTGAAAATAGCAACTGTATACTTTGGCGTATCATTTGCAGGTGGCATCAACATTTCAGTGACAAATCTTGGGAAGAAATTAATCTAAAAAAAAGAACAAACCAAAACCAGAACATTCGTTATTATCTCGGTTCTCATTTATATTTTATTATTGGATTGAAAATTTCATTATTCACTTGATATTTAAAATCCTCACCATCACATATCTTTTGTCATCATAACGTCTAGGACACCAAACGCCAGAAATAAATGGTCCTTTTCCATAAATTGCATGAAGACTTTTGTTTGATTGAGAAAACATTGTTCAAAATAAATTGATTTGTTCAAGAATCAATACGACATGTAATATATATGAAACACAATATGAGAGTATCATAGAAAAGAGAAATATATTCACGTACTTTTGAAATATTCATGCATAAGATTAACTTACGAATATGGAGCATGTTCCTGGGCATCTTTATAGTCAACCGGTCCAACTTTCAATTGTATATAATCATCTGCAGTTTGTAAAAGACTTCCTTCATCCGGCTTCTTTCCAGCCGCTATCATTTTACGAATTTCTAAGCTTTCTAACAACATTATTAGAGTATCTCCTACCAATCCTTCAGGAATTTTTACCGGTAACATTTTCCTTTTCCTCTTTTTTGGTGTATGAACCTCTGGAACTACTTCATTTTCGCCATCTTGTGATGCAGCTATA
Organism: Sminthurinus signatus; assembly: GCA_019776565.1. Lineage (NCBI taxonomy): Eukaryota > Metazoa > Arthropoda > Collembola > Symphypleona > Katiannidae > Sminthurinus > Sminthurinus signatus. Next base: position 11,407 of record JABASP010003283.1, read on the forward strand.
GAGCTACGCCGTTCCTCAACTTCATTTTCACCCTCTTGCTCCGCTGTGTCAGGTTTCGTGTCACTCTCTGTCTCTTCCGGTTCCACATAACCATAATCCTGTTTAATAGAAAATGTATCTATATTATCTAGGTATAATTTCAGAGACCATTATCATACTTTTAAATTTTGAATGAATAAATAATGTACAGAAGGGAAAAGTAAAATTCTTTGAAAAAAAATCACAAGAATCTATTCTAAAATTATCTTACTTCTCCTTCGTTTGGATCGGGTATTTCAGATGGGATTCGGAATAATTGTCTCACTCCATCCTCATTCAAGTTCACATAACGTTCTTGTTCAATCTAATTGCAAGAAATAATATTAAAATCCTCAACGCTAGTTACGTCTGACAGGAATTAAGAATGAATAATAACTATTTTACTATATACGTTTACCTTGAATTCTCCCATGAGATAATCTCGAATTTCTGTAACAGCTCCAGTCTCCAACAAGAAAGATTGAATAACTAATGTCGTATACGGTTCCATCGCACCCTGCAAAAATATTGAGCGACAGAATTCAATTCACAACCAATCAATAAATTATTAATTACTATGAATTCCGTATGGTAGAGAAAAGTTTCATGATGTGTACCGTACCATTAGACGAATGCTTGATTCTTTCCTTAGGTTGTTTAATTCCGCAGCTATTTCACATTTATAAAAGAAAAGGGTAGTAATTAATTATTAGGATTATCATTTATTATTGTTAATACGCATCAATGCATAAGAGCTTGTTTCATGAAAGTATAGTTCTGTTTATGTTGGAAAGTGGATGCATGCATGTATTGGTTATGAATGTATTGGTAAAACTTTCACCTGTTTCATCTTCATCTTTGATCATTTTCGCCAGTTTCTGCGCTTCAGTTTCTGCTTTCTTCCTCTTGGAAACTTCGTCATCAATGGAAATCTATAAGATTATTTTTTCATAAATTAAATTTCAAAGAATTTACATTTTCTTAGAATACTAGAAATTAGAAACTGTTGTTATTCATTTATTTATTACCAATGCTCTTTTGGCTTTCCCCTGAAAATAAGATATGTACAAGTATTAAATTTTTACATCAGTTTGGTTTAACGAGGATTTTCCAGACATGTTTAAAATTTAGGTAATGAAGTACATCAATCAGATATGTAATATTAATCACCTGCATGCACATTAGCTCGTTGGAAAATTCGGATTTTATTAAGGCAATAAGTTTAGGTGCATTTGAACCCCGAAACACTTTCACCGGCTTTCCACCCTGTCCAAAATTTAATGACAATAATTTTTGAATGTATGTAAATATGCACATATTATAAGCATTCTGATTTATATTTATAGGTAAGTTGTGTACAAGTACAAAATTATAATCCAAAAATAAATTTAAAAACAACTCACGCCGATAAACAGCCAACATGGTTCACTTTGATCTTTAAACATGAGGAGATCCGTTATGTCATCCGAGCAAGCAATGGCAAGCCACAGTCTGTCATCATTTACTTCCACTTTCACCCTCTTCAATATACTGACCATACTAAGGCAAGGACCAGCCCAACTCGAATAAACATCCACCACGATAAGTCCCTCACGCCGAAGAAGACTTCTCCATTGCATTTCCGTTTCTAATAATTGACAAGAACAATAGATACAAAACTCAACTTCTTGAAGAAAACGTTAAATTTTTTGTTGATCTTTTATCTATTAAAGAAAATACATTACCATAAAAATATTAATACGGAGAATTCCTTCTTACCTACTTCTATCTGCAAGGAGACACTTTCCGCTTGTTTCTAAGATAAAAATCACACGTTGTAGACAACCATACTATATACATTTTTCATATAATTTTTTAGAAAAGCAATTATTTGTCTCTAGAATCTAAAACAAAGTTTATTTCACCTTTTTTCCAGCCATTTTTGCTAATGCTGTAGCGGCACTCTGTAATGGTTGCATTTAAAAATCAAGATTACTTTAGAATAAAAATAACTTCATAAAATTGATAACTTCTTCATTGCATTTAAAATATATTTCTATATAAGCAAGCGACAGGGACAAAAAAGTTCAAAAAAAAAGAAGAATATCGTAAATAGCTTAAAAACTTTTTCCGTACAAATTCAGCACTTGATAATCTGTCCTGAGATCCTTTCCTAGCATTGTCCATCCTATCTATTTTCTTAACTAGCCGATGCATTCTTACCGCTAACATGGTTAACTATTTTGTTTTCGTACAATGTACGATACTTCTCACACACAAAGTTCAAGTAACTACTTTTAAAAACAAGGTAAAATTTCACTACGATTTTTAATTTGTAAGATGTCTAAGGTCTAAGGTCTAAGGACAACAACAAGAACACCACCAGAAAGAAATTTGAAAAAGTAAAAAACTTCAGGACGTTTTTCTATTCCTCCTCTTCTCCTCGAGAATAAAAGTATATAAATGACCTACGAAGGAATTCATTCCTTTTTTTTTGTGTCTTGTCCATCCCAAGAGAAAAAAAGGGAAAGTGTAAACTCTCTACTCTCTTTTGTGCCACTCACACACCACATACACAAAATCCGCATCGTCTTTTTCAGTATTTTACATGCCGCATGGAGCGGATGTCTGAGGGGACGATGAATGAGATAGTTTCTATTGTATTTTATTATGTTATATTGTGTTAGTATATAATATAAACCTGTGAAAGGCAAACTCAAAAGAGTCGGAGAAATTCATTAATTCCGAAAGCATTTGAAAGAGAAAAAAGAAACGACGGCTCAGTGAAAGTACCAGACATCAGATACCAGAGAACAGAACACATGAAAGATAAATAACAAACTCAACGCAACTATCAACATATTTCCAATTATCTACATACATATACATATGTCTGCACAAGCAAAACTGTTCCCATATTATGCTCCTGGTACATTAAATTAGAAATAGTGAAAGGAAAATCAGACATGTATAAGCAAATAGAATGCGAGTATACATTATACATAGAAACACCTGAGTACACCAACGTATACATTTATAAATTCACATATGTGTCTAATCCATGGGTAGTTTAGATCTATTGTCATTGTTAATAGATAATAAATTGATTCCACCTCACCATTCACCATATGGAGCCAATATTCATTCCAAAAAATCACCATGTTTCATACTCAAGTATTATTTTTTAGTACGATTGGAATTGGAATTGTAGCAATGACCAGTCTACAGTCTACACACTACACATGATCATTTTTAATTTCGTTTCTTTGCAAATAAACACTATTTGTGTCTCTAAACAAAATATATACATGTTTAATCATTTGCAGACTGATTTGGACATAATAATAATAATA